>WBMW01001086.1:300823-315526 GCA_013396635.1 Penelope pileata
CTGGGGATGCGCGGGGGCAGCAGGGGGGGAGGCTGCTGGGGACCACCCCCCCGCTACCTCCGAGTGGGGAAACTTTTGGGGTGTGATGAGTTTTTGCCACGCGTGGGACTCCAGCGAGGGGCATCTGCTCCAAAAACCCTTTGGGGGTGCGGAGATGGGCGGAAAGGGGGGGCGATTACAGAGGGCTGGGGCGGAGGCAAACCACTTTTTCCTCACTGCTGCCATTCCCATGGGGGGAGTTAGGGGTGTGCGAGCCCCCCCACCCCTCCCGAGCCTCTCTCGCTTCCTTCCTTCTCCTCCCCCGGTGCAATGGTGGCTGCGGAGCGCTCGGGATTGCCACGGCTGCAAAGTAATCCGAGCAGCAGCTGGAGGCTCCGCACCGCCTCCCGTGCCCAGCTTCAGGGCTTCGGTTTCACACAGGGAGCCCTGTCTGCTCTCCTCCCTTCCCTCCCCTCCCAGCACCGAGAGCAGAGATTTTTTTTTTTTTTTTAATATAATTTTATTTTTGGCCGGGTTTTGCATAGAGGCTGGCAGGACTCGTGCAAAGGTAAGGGGAGAAAAAACCAGGGAGGGGAAAAAAGGAGGAAGGCAAAGATGAGAGGATGGGGTGAGGAGGATGGGGGGGGGCAGGACGGTGCTGGGGAGATAAGGGCAAAGCAAAGCTCCCGGCCTGGGAATTTCCCATGCCTTTAAGTGGATTAAGCTGGAGGGGAAGGTGTGTTTGGGGAGGGGGGAGGGAGAGGAAGCAGCCCTGGGTTTGTTTGGTGGTGTGGTTTTGTCTTATTGGATAGAAGAATAAAAAAGGGAAGAAGAAAGAAAGAGAAAGACGAAAGAAGAGAAAAAAGAACGAGAAAGAAAGAAGGGGAGAAGAGAAAAAAGAAGGAAAAAGAAAGAAACAGAAAAAAGAAAGAAAGGGGTAAAAGGAAAAAAGGAAGGAAAAGAGAAAAAAAAGAAAAAGAAAAAAGAAATAGAGAAAAAAGAAAGAAAAGAGAAAAAGAAAGAGAAAGAAAGAAAGAAAGAAAGAAAGAAAGAAAGAGAAAGAAAGAGAAAGAAAGAAAGAAAAATGAAGAAAGAAAGAAAGAAAGAAAGAAAGAAAGAAAGAAAGAAAGAAAGAAAGAAAAAGAGGAAAGAAAGAAAGAAAGGAAAAGAGAAAAAGAAAAAAAGGAAGAAAAAAGAAAGATAACAAAAGAAAGAAAAAAGAAAGAAAGAAAGAAAAGGGAATGATAAAAGGCTGCTGATTTGGAAACAGGTCAGAAAGCACAGGGTTCCCCTGATAACGCACACACCCTGTAAACTTTTAAGCAGCTCCATGGAAACTTGTTATTAATGCTGCAGTCATTAAACAACACGGAGGCCGGCAGATTTATTAGCACAGCCAACCACAACACGTGTCAGCCCTCCTGAAACAAAAGGGCCCCATCAGCTTCAGTCCTCTGCCTGGGACGGGCTGGAAACCCTGGGATGGAGAGAGGGGTTTGGGCCATGGGGAAGTGGTGTGGCTCCCGTTGGCCAACGTTCCCCATCGTGGTCGGCTCATGGTGCAGAGCCCTGGTGCAATTTGGTGGCAGCCAAGGTATTTGGAGCCTGGGGAGAACCAAGACTGAATGAGATGGAACCATAGTGGGTTGGGCTGGATGATCTTGGAGGTCTTTTCCAACCTTCGTGTTTCTGTGGTTCTACGAGTTGAGTTGGTTGATGTCGGTCGCGGCAGACGAAGGATTTCCCCGGGTGCCTGCCGTGATAAATCAGCTGCCGCCAGCCTGAATGAGCACATTCACCAAGTTACAGTAGGAAACTTGTCTCTCGTGGACACTGTGCCATTGCTCTGCAGAAAGCAGCCAGGTGCCGATCGTTGGCATCGCGCTGAAATACTGCATTGATCACCGCCGCGAAGCTCCTCCGGAGGCACGCGGGGTTGGATTGCAGAGCTAAGTGAGCACAGAAAGACGGGCTCAGAGTGATCCCCCCCGGCTGGATCATTCCAGGGAGCATTCACAGCGTTCAGCTTGGCCGGCAGCTCCGGGGGAACGCAACGATGCCAAAGCAAAGCCAATGCCAAAGCAAAGCCAACCGTTGGCCAACGTCACGCCGCGCCGGGGCAGGGCACGGCAGCCTCCGCTCCCTTTATAACCCTGGGAGGCAGTGCCAGCCCCGGGGAGGCCGTGGGACGGGAGGTGCTGGCTCACACGTGGTTTATAAACGGTGTGGGCTGTGCTCAGTGGTTTGTAAGCGACGTGTGCTGTGCTCGGTTTTCTCCATCCCCAGCGCAGGAGGCAGCGGGCTGCAGGGTGGGTGCTGCTGGAGACGTTGGGTTGTGAATGAACGCCAGCAGGGAGCAATTGCAAAATGCCTGGAGGGAAGGAGGATGTGAGAGACATCTCAGAGGAGGTTGATAGCGGAGCAGGGAAGGCTGCAGGGTCCATGCGAGGGGTTGTGCCGTGTCCTTATTTTGTCAGATGGCGTGCAAGGCAATGTACCAGCATTGGAAGGATGGGAGGGAATCGGGAGCAAAAAGCTGTGAAACAGATGAAACACGCAAAATCTTTTTTTAATCTAATTTTTTATTTTTTTCTTTCTTTCTTTATTTCGGTACAGGAAATAGCACCCTGTGCTCGCCCAGCCCCGCAGTGGCAGCGGTGCGTGCCCCCCCGGCGCGAGGTGCAGCGGGCGGAAGGAGGTGAGCCGCCGTCTTCCCGAGGTTCAGACTTTTCCCTCTGTCCCTAACTGCTTTCTCTCTCCTCTTTCACTCTTTTCTCCCTCCTCCCCGCCCCTCTCGGTGGGGACCAGGGGAAGGGAGGGGGGGGATACAAGACAAGGCATCCTTGTCCGCAGCCCTCCCGACCCCATAGCCTGAAAACAGCAGGGCTGGAGGGGCAGGCAGCAGGCGCAGTGCTGGCAGCCTGGCAGGGCATCAAAAGAAACTTCCGAGCAGCAGTAGCGAGATGTTGTTGGGGGCCGGCAGGAGATAAAGGCTGGCTCGAGCAAGCCCTTTCTTGTATGAAAACTTGGCACCTGGACCCAGCGGGGTGAATGCATGGCAGGCTCCGCGCCATTCACGACGAGGAAGCCTCAGGATTTTCATTCCTGTTGCAATTGATTTATTTATTTGTTTTATAATTTCCTGGAAGCTGCCGCCGTTGCTTCTTGGAGAGGTGCAGCGAGGAGGTGGGGAGGGGGGGTGGGGGGAAGGAAATGCGTTCCCTGAGAATTGCCCCTGCTTGCAGAGGCTGCAGGGGATTAACCCAACCTGGCTGCTGCAGCACGGGACATTCCTGAGTTGCATTGAGCAGAGCGGTGGCAAGCTGGAGAAAAGCACTTTGTCTCGCCTGTAGCCGAGCAGGGGGCCATGTGCTGTGTGTAACAGCTGAGTGCTGGCATCTGTGGGGCTTTTTTCCTTCCCCTTTCCCTCCCTCCTTCTTCTTTTTTGCTGTCTGTGATGCTGTTGCCTTCCCCTGCTTCATGCTCAGTTGTGGTGGGAGGGGGAGGGGAACAGACCTTAAAGGGTGAGGAAAGGTGCAGCTGGGGGGAGCGTGGTCCCCTCTACCGGGACAAACGTGGGGATCCTCTTAGGGCCAGGAGACAGCAGGAGATGAAGGGCTTTCCATCAGGAACTACTGTAGATTCTTGAGGGTTTTTTCAAAGGTGTGCTCTGCGGGAAGAAATAAGACTTTTTATTTGACTTTGGAAAAATTCCGAGTTAGAAGCAAAGCCCTGGGGCAGATGGAGCAAGCAATGTGATTCCATACCCCCACCGTGTCTGAAGCTCTCCTGCTGGGACAGGATATGTTCCCAGCCCCTAAATCTCCCCTTTTCCTCCCATCTCTGAAAGCTAGTTATCTGCACCAGGGGGCATGGGGAGGTTTCACCCTTCCTCCAAATCCCTTTAATACTGGCAGAAAGGCTCAGTTCCCATCCACGGAGCGGTGCCTCTATCTGCTTAGGGTTGCAGCCTCCTCTTGCAGGAGATCTATGGCTCATGGGGTTACAGAATCATGGAGAAGCTCTGAACATGGCTTGTACTCTAGGGAAACATTGATGCTCTGAACTGTCCCCAAATATCCCACTGTGATGTCTCTGTCTCCTGTGGTTGTATGGATTACGGCAGTCTTCACCAACTTTGGGGAGAAGAACATGGAGCAAGGGGCCAGCGCCGTGCTGACCACATCAGGACACACGTATGGAGCTGCTGTAGTTTGGAAAGCCTGGGTCTTACTCATGTGGTCAGCAAAATTGGGTCAAACTAGGCTAGGACCTGGCCTAATGCAGGGTTAAATGGTAAATAGTAGAAGGTTTTGTGTGTCCTAGGTGACATGTCATGTCTGTGACGTGTCCTGGCAAGGCAGGAGCTGGACGGGGGGCATGGGGACAGCAGTGGCATTTGGCTGGACCAGCTGTGGTGGTGGCAGCACACTGGTGTTGGAGATAGACTTCTCCATGGAGTGAGACCAGAGGAATCTCAGCTTGGGGTTAAAGTGGTGGATTTGAGGCTTGAAGTGTTACCTCCACGTTCACCTCTCAGTCCTGGGACCAGGCACTGCCACCCTTGTCTCCAAAACACCATCCAAGAGGAACTAAAAGAAGGGAAATTTAGGTGTGACGTTAGGAGGAAATTCTTTACTCCAGAGAAGCACTGGCACAGGCTGCCCAGAGAAGCTCTGGATGCCCCATCCCTGGAGACTTTCAAGACCACATTGGATGGGACTTGGGGCACCTGATCTATGGGAGGTGCCCCTGCCCATGGCAGGGGTTGGGACTGGGTGGGCTTTGAAGTCAACCCAACCCCTTCCAACCCAATCCCTCCCAACACAACCTATTCCGTGATCCTATGATCACGGGGGAAGTCAAGTAGCATCTAGAGTAGGAACTGCATGCGGACAATGCCCTACTGGTAAAGCCTTTGTCATCTTTACCTAGGCCCCCATCTCCCTCCCCAAATCCCTTCTCAAATCTCGTAGGGCATAGCAAATATCTCACGTGCTTCAGCGGGGTGGGGGCAGCTCCTGAAGCCCACGGTGATGCTCTACTGGGCAGCCCCCATGCTGAGCATCCCATTGTTCACAGCGGTCACGTTGCAAGAATTATTGGGATTGGGGGATGCCAGGAGGGGAAGGAGCCGGGAACCTCCAGCTGTGCTGTTTGCAAAAATGACGGCCAGGATTGTATTTATTATCTCCTCGGTGGAGGGTCTGCAGCTGCACGCTGACAGCCCCAGGCGGCAAAGAGGCCCGGAGATGATTGTGAGGGGGATAAAAAAGCCACAAAAACAAATTGAAAGCCCACAAAGAAGCCCTGAGCCAGCACCAAGGAGGCACCCAGTGTAATGCAGCCTCATTGATTCGCCCTCCCTTATCAACGCCCCAAAAGGGCGTTGTGAGGAGGGGGGACATTGAGATTTGCTGCCTTTCAGAGAGCTAAAATCCTCCTGTTGGGGCTGGAGGCTCTGCCCCTGCATCCCACTGGGGCAGATTTTTTTTCCCTGGGATTTTGGTTGGACTGAGGTGTGCTGTTGGACAAAAGCTGTTGGAGAAAAGCTTGCGTTTGGATAGCAACTTGCAGCCTCAATGAGAAAGAGTTGGAAAGCCCTCAGAGATACAGGATGTAGGGTGGGCTGTGTCCCACCGGGAAGCAGAGGCATCACCATGGGAGATGTCACCTTCCCAGCACCGTCCCTCCTCTCTCTTCCATCCACCCAACTCAACCCAGATGAACCCATCCATGTCATCGTGATCCGTCTGCAACCATCACACTTGGCTTGTTGAAAGCAAACCACGTCACGGATGCATGATATGGTCAAGCAGCTCTAGGAACAGTAAAATACAAGAAGTGTAGGGGGCTTTATCTCCCCATGCAACATCTCTTAATGTTTCTTGCTGGTTTGGCACACGGTGTGTGTCCCACAGTGCATTCCTCTTGGATTACATCATGTCTCTGGGAGCTGGAGCAGGACCGGGTGAGGCTGGGAGTCAGGTGTGGGAGAGCATCATAAGGTCTGAGGCTTTTGGAGCTTGCAAGGATGGTTTTAGCTTTCAATAATTGACAAGAAGTCAGAAGACAAGACCCTGTGTTAAAGCATAAAGTGTGTCAAGAAGTTGCTTTATGCTTTAAAAATTCACATCCCTTGGTTTATTCAGTCTGACATTCTGACCCCAGGAATGACCAGAGAGGAAGGGAAAGCACATTCAGCCCCATATTGCATACAGAACAGCATTCTCTCACTTGGAAATTGGTGTTTTGTGAAGGAGATGCAGCCCTGAAGGAAGAGGATTTAATCCTGCCAGGTTACTGCTGTGATTTGGGTAAAACCCTGGGGCATCAGGGGTGATGGGCAGGGCTTCTGCTGGTAGCTCCACCTGGTCCCTCTACAGCATCAGGACTGCTGTAAACCTTGGTGCAGACCTCTCCAGCTCCCATTGCTGGGAGATGCCGTGCTCAATGGCTGCTCTGCCTGCTTGTTTGTGCCCAAATGGCTCCTCGAGTTTTGGTGTGGTCACCCACAGGGGTGGTGCTGGAGCTGGAGAACACCCAGAGCTCCTGCATCCCTCTTGGGCACCTCGTTTGGTCCTGTGCATCCTGTGCTGCTGGGAACTGGTGTGCTGATGGTGCTGTTCCCAGTTTCCACATCCCAAATTGAACCCCAGCAGACCTAGGTTTGGTGATGGGTTGATATGATGGGTTGATGGTTGGGCTGGATGATCTTAGAGGTTTTTTCCAACCTTAATGATTCTGTGGTGTGGTCAGGAGGTGATGGTGAGACGATGATGCTCTTGCTTCAGAAATGCCTCCTGCGAGCTATGTGTGAGGCTGGTGAGCAAAATCAATTTCAGAAGCCACAGGAGGCTGTTCTCCCCACCAAGAGAAACACTTGCAACCTGAGAGCAGGAACCAGCTATGTTTTGGGCGGATGTAACTCAGCTGGAACTCACCCTATGGGCTGGCAAACCTGCCCATGCAGGTTTCCTTTGTTGGAGCTGAAAATATCCCACACCACACTTTGATTTCCCCCTGGGATGGTGCTGGGGGGATTGCATAAGTGGAGTGAACCGTTGGTTGTTCAAGCACTCGGATGCTAAATCACCCCTGGCCTCTTGCAAAGCAGATGGGATTTGCGACATAAACAGTTGGAGCAAAGATTATCTTAACAGGGCTCTCAATTTCTTTCGTAAAGAAAGGATTTTTTTTTTTGAACTTAAATTATTACAGAGGGTGATGGAGCTGAGCAAGGGATGTCACTTAAACCAATGGCAAGAAACCCATGGTGCGATGCTGCTGTAGGGTTTGGAGGTGATGGGCTCCCTGTTGGCCATCCCATGTGTCTTCTCCACAGCCCGGTGGGTGGAGAGGCTGCTTGCTTTTTGCCTTGGGATTGTGAAATGCTTCTGATGCTTAACGGTTTGTCAGGCTTTGCTCTTGCTAATCTTATCTGTCCCATTCCCTGTAACATCTATGAATGTCACCATGAAGGATAGAGAGCAGTCCTGGGTGCTGGTTAATCATTGCTTTTTGACTCAGCAACTTCTTCATGTCCAGAGCTGACAAAAGCAAATTGAAAATTTTATGAAATTATGGATCTCTGGGGAAAACAAGGAGCAATGTCTTGTTTTTCCTTTCTTCACCCTTCTGGCTCTCCATACCCCAAATTCTCTGCTTTTTGGCAAGATTCAAGTCTTGGCAATGGTAGACTTGACGATGTGCTTATTTCCACTCCCAGTGTGGTGCCTATTGCCCATAACTCCCACATAACCTGGTAATGAGGATTCCCAACACCACTGGGTTAATTACTGGCTAACGACTCCCCTTTGGTGGTGGGGTTCTTGACCAAATGCAAAGAAGGTGGTTTCACATCCATTATTAGAAATCATCAATGTGAAAAGGAATTCATAGATAACATATTTTCCCCTCTCCTGCCCTGCATTTAATTCTGATTTTCCTGAGTGAGCAGGAATATGGAGCAAAAAGCATTCATCCACTGTAGGATGATTTCAGCCCTCTTCACACCCTCGATGCCACCTCATGTAGAGCTGTAAGGGCCAATGATGCCATCGCAGCAGCTCAGTGCCCCCAGCCCAGTGCTGGCATGCACGGGTTGGGAGAACAGGGTGAGGAGAAGGAGGAGATGGGGCTGCACACCTCTTCCTTATTTCCTGATGGGTGATTTGGGATGGCTCTGCTCTTAAAGCAGCTTTGCATTACACACCGATAAACCACCTCTGATAATGTATTACCCAAAGGCTACTTGAGGGACAGCTCCTGATGGAGGGACCCATTAAATCAGCATAAATTAGGAAGAGCCAAGAGACTAACCCTCATCCTGCTGTCACCAGCACCTATGGTAGCTTCAATCTGCCCCAAACCCAGATGGAATTCAGGATCAAACCCAACCTGCAGATATTTTGGTTCTTGTTAAGTCTCCTCTCCCTACACCCAAATGCTGAGTGCAAAACCGAGACCCCAAATGAGCTAACAAAAAGGAAATACAACCGGGTCAGGAAACCCTGCTCCTACCCACAAAACTCCTTTGTAAGGAAGCACCGGTTGGTTTAACAAGCTTTATAGAGGGGGCAAATACATCTCTTTGTTGCATTCTCATGGGGATCCCTTCTGCAGTGAACAGCAGAGGCCTGAATGACCTTTACTTTCAATGGATTCATAAAAAAAAAAATAAAAAAAAAGAATAACCTTGTCAGCAGCAGTTTCTTTATCACAGGAGGAGCATGTGTTTGTGAGTCAAGGGATTAATGGTCTCTGCTTGCAATCTGGTTTGAACCAGTTTTGTCTGCTCACATTGGTGCTTGGGATCCAGCTGTGATTGCAGCTGTGGAGTCATCTGGGCTCAGCGTGCCAGAGTCCACACTGGAGACCTGCAGCTGCTGCTCCGCCCTACCTGCTGATCGCTCTTGTTTTACGCTAGGAGTAAGGAAAATGTTTTCTGAAAAGTCCTCTGAGCCGCAGTCCCAGTTGCATCTCAGAGCCTCCCAAGTATTTAGAGAGAAAGAGTCGACTGTATCTCTTTTTTTCTTTTCTTTTCTTTAGCAGTCTGGAGGATTTATGGCCTCTATCATCTCCCATGCAGCTTGCTACATTTTACAATAGCCTTCCCTTTCCCCAGCCCCCGATTATTGAAGGCAGCCAAGGGGGCCTCGTGGGCCTTGCTACAAAGACGTTGCTTTTTCTTCACTTGGATGCAAGAGAGAGAAGAGAAAACCCAGATTTTCTCCTTGATGAAGTATTGTTGCTTAACACAACTCCTCCATCCTTTGCTGGAGCAGCAACTCTATTTGCCATAGGGGAACTCATGCCCTTCCTCTATGCCTCTTGACCTTAAACATTGCTGTAATTGTTGTTAACCCAGAATACTAAGCAGAAAATTGGCAACAAATCTGGAAACTGTACCCAGATCTGTCCACTGTGCCTTAGACACATAGGAATTCATGTCATGCATGATCTGTTTGTGAGCCACTGGTGAGAAGCCCTGCTCTCCCCATTCCTGTAATCCTGGTTGCTGCATGGGACTCGGGTTTGGAGGATACAGCCAGGGGTGGGGTGGGAAGCAGCACCCCAGGGGTCATCCCACTCCACCTTAGTGCAGCAAACACCTCCCTCAAATAGATAAATTGATAAATTGATTTTAGGCTGTAGGGATTTATGTCGTGGTGGTAACAGTGCAACCTGCAGGCACTGCCTTCATCTCCTCTTTCACAATGAGGGGATGAGACCTTGAGCAATAAGCTTCTGTCCAGGGTGGGACGTGACAGCATTTCCCTCCTGGGCAAAGAGGAGGTCTCCTGGGTGGGTTTGCATTGGATATAAGTAAGAATTTCTTTATGGAAAGCTAGGCTAGGCATTGGAATGGGCTGCTCAGGGAGGTGATGAAGTCTCCATCCCTGGAGGTGTTTAGGAGACGTGTGGATGTGGTGCTTACGGACATGGTTTAGTGGGCGTGGTGGTGATGGGCTGATAGTTGGACTTGATGATCTTTAGGGCTTTTTCCAACTGAAATGATTCTATGAGGTAGCAAAATCTCAGCTGCGGATTGCTGGATTAGTGAGAAAAGTCTTTAAGAAAGCAAAGAAGGAGGAAAGCAAGTGCAGTGAGAAGTGTGAATTTGCAACACCATAACAGGGCTTTCCTCTATCCCAGTCCCCCAGCCTGGGTTTCCTTTGCAGTCTGGTTTTAAAATCAGAAAGACTTGTAAGGTTTTTTGGCAGGGAAATCTCAGCGTGAGGTTTCCGCCTGGGTCCTGCCAAGGGATGGTGCAGGAGATGAGTGGATCTGCAGATGTGGGGAACTGGGATTTGGGGCAGAAAGCTGACACGCCATATGGAGCTTGATCCAACCTTGGCTCCATTGCCCACTATTGGATCTCCCTGGGGAGTGGAGCTGGCTCAGGGTATTCACCATGCAAAAAGGATGAGATAGATATAAAGAGCCCTGGGGAACAGTGCTTCGCCCCAAGCAGCTCCTGGGAGCTGTCAGCATGCAAAAATACACCTGCACCATGACAGCCATAGAAACGAAGAAGTCATGGAATCAGAGAATAGCTTAGGTTGGAAGGAACCTCAAAGATCATCTATTTCCAGCACTCCTGCCATGGGCAGGGTTGCCATTGAGGAGAACAGGGAAAACCAGCCCAAGGGTTGGTTGCTTTCTCCTGGTGGCTTTTCCCCACGTTCTTGGCCACTGTCCCAGGGGATGGGGCCAGAGGTCTGGCTTGTGGTGTGTCCTCTGAGTGAATGTCCCCCGTGCTGCAGGAGGGTAACTCATCCTCCTTTTGTGAAGGGATACCTTGGCCTCCTGCCTTTATCAACAGAGCAGCTTGTAGGCAGCCATCCAAAGGCGATTTGATATGGTTTCAAATGCACACTGTATGCAGATGAACTGTAAATGCCTGTGGCAAGTTTCTTTCCTCATTTCCACGAGCCATATCGATTGCTCCAAGCAGCAATAAAGCATGCCCATACCTGACTGAGCTCATTGCTGATTATCTAGCAATATGCAGGACTCTTTTTCTTGGACTAGAAGGTGACCAGTACCTTCATTTCTTCAGCTTTTATCAGTGGCCAAGTGGCTTGTTAGCCTATGGATGCTTCATGCTGCTCCCTAAGGGAGATTTTGACTGGTAGTAAAGGATTGCTTCTCATCAGTCTCACACTGAGTTGTCTTGGGACCTGCTGAGGTCTGATCCAGCTTCCACAGAGCTGATGGGACACCAGCAGGAACCACGCTGGGATTTCAAAGGAGAAGTTAGGAGGCACTTCCCATGTTGAGATATTGAGTGGGAATAGCCACTCTGTGGGATGTAGGAGAAAAAATACCACTTATCTTTTTTTAAAAAGACATAAAAGAAGACGTACAACTAAACTCTCACCACTAATAGTGGAGTGATGCTAAATGGAGGTGCTTCCTTGCAGATGAAACATTTAACTTTGGGGTTTTTTTAGTCTCCAAAAGGTTCCCCACTGTTTTCTTTTCCTCTGGTAACGTAACATTTGAGTATGCTCCAGACACAACTTCACCAAAAAAAAAACCAAATAAATCAACAAGTATAGGAATGACTGCAGAGTGGAGCAAGCAATGGTCTGCCTGCACAGACCCAGAGTGGGGATCAACCTTGATGTCATTAAGAAAGGGATATCTGGAAATGCATCTGCAGAAAGGAGCTCTGTCCCCTGCATCCCCTCTACACATATGTTTTTTCTCAAGGAGCACTTGAGACGGGCTCATCTTACTGGTTTTCTGTTGTTTCTACAGAATAATGTATCCTGGAGGATTGCGTGCTGGCCTTTAGCAAGGCTTCAGTTGTAAGATTTTTGGCCAGAGTCCCAAACCCTGCTCTCTGTTTGCAGGAGATTTGGGAGTTACTCCCAGACAAGTCATATCAGTGATCAGGACAATATTTTTGCAAGGCATTTTCCCCTTTGCACTTCTTTTGCACATTGGCAAGTCATCCCCCATGGGTCTCCTAGGAAGGAGCGTGGGGCCAGGAAGACCATGCTGAAAGGGGAGAGAAAGTGCTGCTAAGGGGGGATGAAAGGAGGCATCAGCTTCTAGGAAATGGTTCTGGGAAGGTGCCTCAGCCAGATCAAAGGATGTGTGGGAAAGATGATACTACAGGGATGTTAGTAAAGTGCTTTTAAACAGCAGTGGGAAAGGTGAGAATGGGGACCAGGAGGCTGAGATGGGGATGGAAACATGAGTTTAAGGGGTTTTTTTTGTTGTTTTTTTTTTTTGGGCCAGATGAGTGTTTAACATGTGACTCTGTGTTTATCACCAGCGGAGTAGCTGAAAAGCAGTGCTGATGGATCTGCTTGCCTGCTTGGGTGAGGGTTTTGTTTCTTGCCAGCCTCCCAGAGACACCGTTTGTAAGGCAGAAGGAGCCATCACCCAAGATTTAGCTGGAAGCAAGGAGCACAGCCCTTGCTGTCTCTGCTGACCTGCAGGATGCTCAGATTTACCCTCTCCAGAGATGCAGAGCTGAAGCTTTTTTGGCTGTCTTTGGAAATCACACAGTTGGCTGTGGTTAAGCTGCTAGGATGTGATCAGAGAAGGGCCAGCCGAGCTGGGACGTGCAGAGCAGCTCTCCTCCTCCCCCAGCTGCAACGATGGAGGGAGAGAAACGTCTGGGATGGAGGAGCTTCAAAATCAGAGGGGTGGAGAGATCTCCTCTCCTGTTGGCATTGTTAATCAGAAGGAACACTTAATGTAATTAGCAAAGACTCTCCAGGGGCTCTGCATGAAATGAATTAACTCCCCCACTCGATGCCTTTGAGGGAGGCCGGGCCCATCACAGCACCGGCTGGGTTAGAGCTGTCCTTTGGTTCCTGTGATAAGCGAGGGGCCAAGTGGCCATTGTTCTGCCTGCCACCACCCAGGGGAGGGCTGGCTTGGGCCACAAGACATAAAGCAATGATTCCATCTGCTAAAACACTTCTAATTTTGTGTCTGAAGTCCAAGCAAGGGAGACACGCTGCCCATTGGGGCAATAGGCAGCCTTCTAGCTGTTCATCTTGGAGGATACTTTGATGGTGCCATTATCTCTGTCATCTATAGGAAATTTGAACTGGTTCTCCTTATTTTGATAAAGTTTTTGGACACCTAAAGGTTTTTGGACACCTAAGGTTCCCACTGAATGCACAGCCTAAATGACTTCTGCCACCTCTTTCCTCTCACTCTGGTTTCCCTTGAACCTGGTGCTCCCAAATCTCACGTGGATGCCCTGACTGCTGGGTGAACGTGATGAGATCTGTGTGCTGAAAGTTGCCAGGTTGTAAAAAGACTCAGAATGTGAGCTGCCTTTCAGCCTCATGCACGTTCTAGTTGAAAGGGTGCATGTGGGGTAGATTTTGCTTTAAGGCAGCCTATGGTTCCTACAGCAAATTCCCAGTTGTACGTTAAGTTGGTTGTGTCTGCAAAGACTGTTAACCCAATTTTTTTTTCTCCATTAAGTTCCTGTTGAGGTTCATAATGGTGTTTGGGGCATCCTTGCTATTTATATACTTAAAGTACACTATTATAGCTAATTAATACTTTAAGAGTGTACTTAATCTATTCCTTTGGAAAGACAGAGCAGAAGAGTGCTTAGGTCACACTGTTGCACACCTTCAGTAAAGCAAGGCAATTAAATCTTATTTTCTTGTTTTCCAGGTCAACAATGCAGTTCTTAGCCTGGTTCAACTTGCTGCTTCTCCTTCCATGTTTCGGAGCCACCAAAACTTGCTTCCCTGGCTGCCACTGTGAAGTGGAAAGCTTTGGTCTTTTTGACAGCTTTAGCCTGACCAAGGTGGACTGCAGTGGAATAGGCTCACACATTGTTCCCGTCCCAATCCCTCTGGATACCTCCTACTTGGATCTGTCCTCAAACAAACTGGAAACAATCAATGAATCGATGCTCACTGGCCCTGGCTACACCACCCTGGTGAGCCTTGACCTGAGCTACAATAAAATTGCCAAGATTTCCTCCACAACTTTCTCCAGGCTTCGCTACCTGGAGTCTTTGGATCTGAGTCACAACTCTCTGGAAGCCCTTCCAGAGGACTGTTTCTCCAGTTCTCCTTTGGGCGACATAGATTTGAGCAATAACAAGCTTTTGGATATAGCGATGGACGTTTTTGCTTCAAAAGGTCAAGGAAAACCCCTGAACGTGGATCTATCCAATAATAGGCTCAGCACAATTACGAGGCACCACGAAAAGAGCGTCCCCAACACCCAGAACTTAAATCTTTCTGGAAACAGGCTAACGTCTGTGCCAAACCTCCAAGGCATTCCTCTCCGATACTTAAACCTTGATGGGAACCCTATCGCCAAGATTGAGAAAGGTGACTTCACAGGGCTGAAAGGCTTGATTCATTTATCCCTCAGCGGCCTGCGTGACTTCAGAGAGTTATCTCCTTACAGTTTCAAGGAATTACCAGCCCTCCAAGTTCTGGATTTATCCAACAACCCCAACCTGAGGTCACTGACTGCTGAAGTTATTTTTGGCTTGAACTCCCTACAGGAGCTCAACCTCTCTGGGACAGGCGTGTCCTCCTTGCCAAAGACTGTGCTGAAATACCTGCCTTCCATCAAAAGCATCACCTTGGGGAAGAACATACAGTGTTTTAAGACCATCAAAGAAGGACAGTACCACCGACAAATCGGGCTGACCAGAAAAGAGGTCCTCAGCTGCCACGACAGCCACGGGGCCGTAGCAGCAGCACCTTACGTTTC
>WBMW01001087.1:0-121064 GCA_013396635.1 Penelope pileata
CTGCCTGCTAAAACCAGAACACTAAATAAATCTGTACAAAGAGATCCACGTCTATGCTGATCATTGGCATTAATATTTAAAGAGAGATTATAAACAAGATGGAGACAGACTTTTTACAAGAAATACCAAGAGGACAAGGAGGAGCAGGTTTAAACTAAAAGAGGGGAGGTTTAGGTTAGATAACAGAAAGAAATATTTTACCCAGAAGATAGTGAAGCATTGGAACAGCTTGCCCAGGAAAGCTGTGAATGCCTCATCTCTGGAGATGTTCAAGGCCAGGTTGGGTGGGGCCCTGGGCATCCTGATCTGGTGGGTGGCAACCCTAGCTATGGCAGGGGTTTGGAAATGGACAGGCTTTAAGGTCTCTTCCAACATAAGCCATTCTACAATTCTATGATTCTATGATTAGTGGAGAGGAGTGCTTATATTATTTCAGTCCTTATGTACCTGCATTAGGAGGAGAGGAATCAGAAGTTCCTGTTCTTTCTGTTGTCTGTAAAAAAGTCTAAATGATTGGATCAGATAAGGACATCTGCGTTGGAAGTATCTGTATTTTTTGACCAAAGATCATGCTAAGTATTTGCTCCAGATTGGGTATTGAGTGCCTTTTGTATCTGATAGGACAGTTCATTCTTCACAGCGCTTGTTTTAGGATTAACACCAATGGTAGGGTACGATGAATTGCCCTTTGGAAGTGCCTCTTCTTTATTGTCTATAGGAGGAGCCTTGATAGTTAGCTTAGAGTGGATACTTTTTAGATGTCTATAATTAAAGGAAATGAATCTCAGCCTAGGGGCATCTCCTATAGGCCCAAAATACAATACACATTTCATGTTTCTGTTGGTGACAGCAGGTGGCCTAAAGATCAGAAAGATACAGTCACTTCCCTGCCCTCATTTTGCCTATTACAGTAAAAAAATGGGCAGAGCAGGGAGGAATAAAGGCAGCAGTAGACAGGGGAATAAGCAGTAAAGATATAAAATTGCTCAGGTCTACTGTGACCACCCTCAGCTGCAGTACAATTGCAGCCTGAGGACTGCAACAAAAGCTGTGAATAGTTGCTCTGTCTCTGTGGTAGCAGATGGTGGGGATTATGGTTCTCTCAAGTACTGATAGCTTCCCTTGAGCAACACCTTTTTTTTTTTTTTTGCCTTTACAGAAGGCAGACATTTATTTTAAGTGTTCAAAAATGTAACCTCCCTTTCAACTTTGAAGGAAAGCAGCAGAGGGGTCGCCTCGTTATCTTGTATGAATATGACTGGAGGTGATATTTGCTACGTGAAGACTTGTTCATATATTTCTTCTGCCTTCTGCTCTCCCTCATGAGTTTCCTTGTGCTTCAGAAATAAAGAGAAAAATAGGTAAGTTCTCATCTGTTACACAAACTCTCACCATAGATGCATCAAAAAAAAAAATTAAACTAAATTTATTTTAGAAATAACTTCTTGCTGCAGTATTTACAGACCGTTGTTGATACGTAGAGTTTTTTTAACAATGTGCATTCTTATATATTTTGCATGTCCAACACAAAAAACCTTTTAAAGATGTCTAAGTTTCAAAAGGTGGAGGCTTAAAGTGTTTTAATTTAGGTCCGTTAGGATTTCTCTGTTTGAATAAATAAAAATCTTTTATTGAGAAAATTGAGAATGTCTATAGAAAATATTAGTACTAGAGGCCCAGCTAATCTAAAATATTATCAGTTCATAGCATGTGACAGTTCATGTAAGTTGGAAGTCTTCCATTTTATTTTTGAAGAAGTAAAGAGTTTGAAGGTTAATAATTCTTATAAGGATATTAAAATAATGCTGTTCCAGAAGTGAGAATAATTTAGAAGGTAGACAAAAGATGTTCAAAAGTAACTAAGTACAGCTTCTTAGATAGAAGATAACTGTTATAAATTAGTCACAGAATTTATCAAAATTTATATTTATAAATTTATATTTATATTTCCAGAAGCCATTAACTGAAGAGTAGTAGCATTCAAATTAAAAAAAATCCCTGAAGATAACTTCAAGGAATAAAATGAAAAGCGAAAAACAGAAACTTTTGTCACTTTACAACTGATCAAGTTATGTAACAGATGCCATTCAACATTATTTGGTTCCCACAGGTTCACAAAGGCTATTCCCTATGAGCTACATCAACAAGACTGAGAGATAATTAGACTCAAAGTACTTACTGTGGTCATATCTATATCCTCCTCTTCCTCCTCAGTCTGTGATTCCCCACTTCTAGATGGAAATAATGTAATACACTTTATTTCTACTCCTGTGGAGTAGCTGCATGGCTCAGTGACTGAGAGAGACCGAAGCATCCAAGGTGGTGGTAACCTGAAGTCTTCCTCTCTAATGGCATTAAATGTCCATAGAAAAGAGTTTATGGCTCTGTATAGGTTATTACTTCTACATTGTTGTAAAAGCATCAGCCTTGCTTTCCTAAACTGTTGGATCATGTTTTCTGTGGGGGAACTGATGCAGCATAATCACAGTTCTTAGTTTTTTTCTTTCTTCCTTCTTTCCATTCAGCAACTGCACATGTCCTTTAAGACTTCTTTCTTTCCCACCTCAGCTTAGGGTATACATGCTGTGCTATTGAGTAGGGGATGGCTGAGTAGGTCCTTGGGCATGTACATGTAATCATGACATAGCATGATACAAGGCTTATGTAATGATAAGTTTCAGACTGAGAACTGTTGACACGGAGTGATAGACAAAACTATCACTGTGAATTCATGCTGGAAAAAGAAGACTAATCTCTAGAAAAATCTGTAATCTGGAATAATTTCCTTAAAATCAATTGAAGAATAATTTTCTTTCCAGACATGTAGGAAAGGGAAAAGTTTGTCATACATTGAAATTGAAAGGAAGTTCTCTGGCCACTCATTGAGAAAAGTGGGTAAGGAATCAGAAAAATATTCCAGGTTACTACTGATATCCTTGAAAGGTAGAGCAGGAAAGAAGCCTGGACTTTGCATATTGCAGTGCAGCTGTAGTTTCTGTAATATCTAAGCTCCTGGCTCTCCTTCAATCCACAGGGAACTGAGAACGTGGAAATCTGCAGGTTAGAAAACCTGAGATTGGGGCTTTCTAGGATAAACTGAAAGAGGCATATTTTCACAGTAGGCTATTAAACTAAGTTTTTTGGAGAAAAAATGTGACTTTTAACCATCAACATTCATCACTGTTGGAATAGGGAAAGAGGCAATGTGTGACATCCTTAAGGTATTTTGGAAAATAGCTGTGATTTTAAAGGTTAATTCTATTGAATCAAGCTAAATTGCCTCCAGAAGAACTTTGGAACTGCAGACTAGGGGTTTGTATGTAAGCCTGACTGAATATATTTTCTGTGGAGGAGTCCCAGAAAGTTGTCCCATGGCTTGAAGATTAATGGAGCACTGCTGTGAATAGCCCTTCAAACACAAAGAAATAATGTCTGATTCTAAGTAAGTAAAAATGCAAAAACTTTCTCCTAAACATTAATGTTTTTAACACTTCTAGATAACATGGAGTTACCCTGTAGGAAATGATTCATCGTTGTTTTCCATTCAGTTTATCATCACTGAAGATGATCCTAGTGAGGCTTATTGGGAGAAGGATTTCATGCATTGAACCTGAGCTCTACCTTTGCTTATCTGCTAAAGACTGATGCATTTCTGAAATAATTTCCCCATGATGTAGGGATGATTTGTTAGTATATTTGTTTTTTGAATGATATAATTGATTTCCGTTTTCACAGAATACTTACTTTTTTTGTACTAGAACTCAATTTCTCTCCTAAGAATAGACAAGAGAGATCAAAGCTATTTTTCTTGCCCTACTAGTATAGTTAACAAACCCAAGTTGCGTCATTTTGGCCTCCAGGCCTAGTAAAAAACTACTTACAGAACTGTAAAGATATCACATTTTACATCAGATAAAAGAATCCTTGAACCCTTCCTGGCAAGGCTTTTTTGATGTTCAGCAGAATTTAGGACACTTTTGCCATAAAATACTGTCGTGGAAAATATGATCATGTAGATCTGTAGTAAAGGTAGATATTTTCATTGTTGTTAAGTTAACTGTACCAAAAAGAGTGACAAAGCTATGGCAGCATCCTTCATGAAGGCCAGACAGGATTCTACCAGCCTTTCTTTTTATGCATATAAAATTATCATTTAGATTATTCTTATTGCAATTTTCTCCTTCTGAAATTTTTAGTACTTGAAGACATTGAAACTGTATTTTCCTCTCCATTACTTTGGGTATGGAAGGAAGAGTTTTCACTTTCTGTCTGTGAAAGGCGTAATTATTAAAATATTTACTATATTATAGCCCAAAGACATACATGTTGCATACACTTTCCAATAGGTATCTGTGTATGAACTGAGACAACAATCATCATTGTGCACTCAAGATGTCAATATCATCTCAGTGTATGTAACTATCCAGCAGTGTAGATGCCTACACCTGAGCTGTATGGCCTTGTATGCATCTGAACTTCTTTTAGACGACATAGTGAACAGACCTTTAAATTACATGTTTTATCTGATCTGTTTTGGATATCTACCTCAGAATGAGATTAATCAGATTCTATAAGTGCCCATTTCTCTCCCTGCTGTTGAAGGGACAAAAAGTCCTACAGCACTTCAAGTATAGATAATTGCTTTGTAGACATTTAAAACTGGTTGAGTTGAATTCTGTCTCAGGTGCTCAAAAATTGAATAAAATTTTCTTCATAGCCTCTGTTCTCCTGGAGAAAACTGTTATCTCTGGTGCAGGATAATATTAGATTTCATACATGGAGAACACAGATACAAAGAATTAAAGGTTCAGTTCCAGAAGTACTGAAGTTTTGATACTCTGGTTTCTGTGAAGGAAATCACACAGGATAATGATTTACAGGGAAAATCTATGGGATGTCTAGGATCTTAATACTGAGAATAGTCTATAATTTAAGCTAAAGCCTTACCTTGACCTCCAGCTTTACGCTTCAATACATTTTAGCACTATGATATGTGTGATGTACAACATGTGATGATCAGCAGGTAATGAATGGGGAAACAAAACTGAATAAATGTTAACTGGTGTACATGAAAAAATAGTCCTAACTTTTCCATACACAATGTTGAAAGTATTTGTTGCCACTGAGGTGTGTGGAGGAGGGTCCTTGGGGAAAAGCTAGTGAGGCTTATTGGGAGAGCTTTAAATCAGGTCTGAAGGGGAGCGGGGGCAGATGAGCCTTCCCACAGAAAGGTGTGGGATGGCATAGCTAGGTCAGAAGGACTGGGTGCTAGCAGGGGTCCTCAACCTGCTGCCCTGGTTGATGCCGGCAACACTACAGCACACGTGAAATCTCATGACAATGAGGCAGGGACCACTGGGGCAATAGCAAAAGGCAACAGGGAACCTAAAGTGAAACACTTGAAGGTAATTAAGGATTTATCCTCTAAGAGGGTGACAAGGCTTGCTGCTCAGCTGAAGTGCCTTTACACTAACGCACACAGCTTGGGAAACAAACAGGAGGAGCTGGAAGCCATCATGCTACTAGAAAACCAGGATGTAGTTGCTGTTACTGAAACCTGGTGAGATGATTCCTATGACTGGAGTGTGGCTATTGATAGCTTCAAGCTACTCAGAAGGGACAGGTGAGGAAGGAGAGGAGGAAGCATTGCTACATACATCAGGGAAGAATGCGAAGAGCTGTCCCTTAAGAGTAGTTATGAGCAAGCCGAAAGCCTATAGGTGACAGTTAGAGACCATGGAAGCAAAGGGAGCCTTGTGGTGGGTGTCTACTACGGGCTGCCTGATCAAGTGAAGCCTGTTGATGAGGCCTTCTACCTCCAGCTATAGGAGGTGTCAAAGTCACAGGTTCTTGTCCTGCTGGGTGACTTCAATCACCCAGACATCTGCTGGAAAAGTAAAATGGCAAGCTGTAGGCAATCTAGGAGACCCCTAGAATGCATCGAGGATAATAACTTCTTGAGTCTAGTACTGGATGGCCCCACGACGATGAATGTCATACTGGATCTCTTGCAGATGAACCGATTGATGACATCAGGATTGGAGACTGCTTGGGCTGTAGTGATCATGCAGTGGTGGAGTTCATGCCCCTGAGGGATACCAAACAGCGAAAGAGTAAAATTAGGACGCTACATTTTAGGAAAGCTAACTTCCAGTGCTTCAGGGAGTCGGTCAACAAAACCCCCTTGGAAACTGACCTCATGGACAAGAGTGTGGAACAGAGCTGGCATATCTTTAAGGAAGCTTTCCTCAGGGCACAAGAGCTCTCCATCACCAGGTGGAGGAAGTCAAGAAAGGAGGGCAAGAGATCAGCATGGTTGAACTGGGACCTGCTGCTCAAACTGGAGAGCAAGAAGAAAATGCACTGGCAGTGGAAGCAGGGACAGGTACTACAGGAAGAGTATAACAAAGCTGCTAGGCTGTGTAGGAATGGGGTCAGAAAAGCCAAGGCCCAGCTCAAACTAAGCTTGGCAAGGGATGCCAAGAAGAACAAGAAAGGCTTCTACAGGTACCTTAATCAGAAAAGGAAAGTCTGAAAGGGTGTACCCCCACTTGTGAGAAATACAGGCAAGCTAGCAACAATGGACAAAGAGAAGGCTGAGGTACTCAACAACTTTTTTGCCTCGGTCTTTTCTGACAACTGCTCATCACACAACCCTTGAATGAATGGTTTGGAAGAAGGGGACTGGTGAAGCAATGTCCCTTCCACTGTGAGTGAAGATCAGGTGCATGATCACCCAAGGAACCTAAACATCCACAACTCCATGGATCCCAATGAAATGCATCCCAGAATACTGTGTGAATTGGCTGATGTAGTCACCAAGACACTTTCAATATTTGAAAAGTCATGAGAGTCAAGTGAAGTCCTTGGTGGCTGGAAAAGAGGCAATATCACTCCCATTTTTAAGAAGGGTAGAAAAGATGACTCAAGGAACTACCAATACATCAGCCTCACCTCTGTTCTGGGAAAGATCATGGAGCAGATCTTCCTGGAAGCTGTGCTAAGGCACATGGAAGAGACGAAGGTGATATGAAATAACCAGCATGGCCTAAGGGCAAGTCCTGCCTGAGCAACCTCGTGGCCTTGTATGATGATGTAACTGCATCAGTGGACGAGGCAAGAGCCACTGATGTCATCTATCTGGACTTCAGCAAAGCCTTTGGCATGGTCTCCCACATCCTTCTCTCCAAGCTGGAAAGGTACGGATTTGGTGGGTGGACTGTTCGATGGATGAGGAATTGGTTACAGGATCAAACCCAGAGAGTGGTGGTCAATAACTCAATGTCTGGATGGAGATAGGTGATGAGTGGTACCCACAGGGGTCAATGCTGGGACTGATTTTCTTCAATATCTTCATCAGTGACATTGACAGCGAGACCGAGTGTACCCTCAGCAAGTTTACGAATGATACCAAGCTGTGTGGTGTACTTGACCTGCCTAGGGACAGGATGCTGTTCAGAGAGACCTAGACAGGCTTGAGCAGCGGGCCCAGGTGAACATCACGAGGTTCAGCAAATCCAAACACAAGGTCTTGCACCTGGGCCATGGCAACTCATGCTATCAATACAAGCTGGGGGGGATGAAGATATAGGGCACAGCCCTGCCAAAAAGGGCTCAAGGGTACTGATGGATGGCAAGCTGGACATGAGCCAGCAATGTGCCCTCACAGCCCAGAATGCCAACCATATCCTGGGCTGCATCAAAAGAAGCGTGGCCAGCAGGATGAGGAAGGTGATCTTGCCCCTCTACTGTGCTCTGGTGAGACCTGGAGGTCCAGATGCGAAGTCGTCAGCACAAGAGAGACATGGACCTGTTGGACCACATTCAGAGGAGGGCCACTAAAATGATCCAAGGGATGGAACACCTCCGCTGTGAGGACAGGCTGAGAGAGCTGGGGCTGTTCAGCCTGGAGAAGAGAAGGCTTCAAGGTTATCTGATAGCTGCCTTTCAGTATCTAAAGAGGGGCTACAAGAAAGAGAGGGACAGACTCTTTAGCAGGGTCTATGGTGATAGGACAAGGGGGAATGGTTTCAAACTAAAAAAGAAGAGATTTAGGTTGGATGTAAGGAAAAAGTTTATAACCGTCAGGGTGGTGAAGCACTGGGACAGGTTGCCCAGAGATGTGGTGGAAGCCCTGTCCCTGGTGACATTCAAGGTCAGGCTGGACCGGGCTCTGAGCAACCTGATCTAGCTGTAGATGTCCCTGTACGCTGCAGGGGAATTGGACTAGATGACCTTTAAAGGTCTCTTCCAACTCTTAAGGATTTTATGATTCTAAGATTCTGTGAAATTACAGTGCGTAGTTGTATGAAAATTTTGGCTCAGTTGTCAGTGATGATCAAAAAGTATATTGTAGAAATAAGTATTATTAGGAACACAATTAAAAAACAAACAAACAAAAACAACAAAAAACCACCAGAAAACAGCATGAAAATCCAGTAGACTCACCTCTTATACTACATGAATTTCAGAGCTTTCTTGTGTGTATTTGATTTACAAAGTGTGAAATGGGTCATGGATTTTGATTGGATACCTCAGGCTCTCAGTGTTTTTTCTTTCTATAATGGAAGAAGTATAAAGGATGAAGTTTTTCACATGCAAATTCATGATGTTATATTGAAAATAAATTTGCATATAAATTCATTGTAAGTGGAAAAAATCTTGTTAGTCTTTCACTTGATTTTTCCTAGAACATCAACAGACTAATAGTGAAAATACTAATTAGAATTAACCAACACTGTTCAATCAATATTCCAAAACACACTTTCTTGTTGTATGAATGTGTATTAATTTAGGATATAATTTTTTAGATATTGCAGGACTAAGATTCATCATTATGCTTACCTTAATTTTAAGTTTTTGACTTTTGGATTATTGTATTTGGACTAGATGACCTCTGAAGTTCCCTTCCAACTCTAAGGATTCTATGATTTTAAGAAAGGAGTGTAAGATTATCAAATACTGTAAAGTTATATAGTACTGCTGGGTTCGTTTGCCATTTGCCAACTGACACTGCTAAGAAACTGGCTGGACATTTCTATTAATTTCTCTTATCATCATCACAGAGTTGTAGAATGGTTTGGGTGGAAGGGACATTAAAGACCATCCAGTTCCACACTCCTTGTCATGGAAAGGGACACCTCCCACTAGACCAGCTTGCTCAAAGCCCCAACCAACCTGGCCTTGAACACTTTGAGGAATGGGACATCCATAACTTGTCCGGGCAACCTGTTTCTTTGCCTTACTGCCCTCATAGTAAATATCTTTTTTCCTAAGATCTAATATAAATGTCCCCTCTTTTAGTTTAAAACTACTGTCCCCTGTCCTATCACTTAATTCTCTGATAAAGAGTCTCTCCCCATCTTTCCTGTAAGCCTTCTCTTCTCCATTTTGAACTACCCCAACTATCTCAGACTTTCCTCATAGGAAAGGTGCTCCAGGGGTTTCCTCCAAAAAAAGCTGCATATCTAGGTTTGCACCAGTAACAGCCAGACAGAAGGAGTAGGATGGAAACTACTGTATGTGCTAGAGTACACTCACATGGAGACAGCTGCAAACCAAAATGATAAGGTGCAGTAATGGTACATGTCCATGTCTCAGTCATAAGGGAGTGAACAGGCACTGTGGAATACAACCATTCTACTTTGGCAGGATAAATCACAATATATGCTCTGCCAAAAGGCTATTGTAATATAGGATCCTTTTATTTAAAAAAAAAAATAAAGATTTAAGATTTAAAACTCATAATTTTGTTACCATTGCATTCTATGATATGGTTTTATAACATAATCATTCCTTACCTTACATAATGACAGTGGGTAATACTGTATATAACTATAAAAATAAAATGAAATAACACCTAATCCACAAACTGGATGAAAATTAATCACATTTTAATATTGCAAAACTTCTCAGCAAAAGAAAGATATTAAGTATTTGTCCAGCTATAATTAGATGTTTACAGTCTATTAAAAAATTATAAATGTATGAGTCTATTAGTGAGATGAGAATAATAAAAAAAGACAAATATCCAAACTGAGTGGGCTAACTAATAGGCTAGACTACAGCAAATAGGAAATAAAGACATGCTTGAATTTAAATATGAATTTAAGTTCTTTTTGCTGAACTAGGTTTTTAGTATTAACTTTAATTTTGAGGAAACTCATTATCTGCATAGATCTACACTGCTAATGCTGTATCAAAAAGCATTAGTAATTTCTTTGCTTTTCTGGATTTTTTCCCCAAAATTACCTTATCACTAGCAGAATGGCAAGCTAATGGGTGGCATCTTCAAATCTGCTAACACTGGAATAGATAGTTAGCAGGAAATTCATAAGGTTCTAGAACAGTACAGGTTGGGAGGAATGTCAGGAGGTCTCTGGTATCAACTCTGCTTCCCCATAGCAGGGTCAGCTGTGAGATCTGACCAGATGGCTCAGGACTTTACCAGTCAGGTCTTGAAAAACCCCCAGGAACAAGCTTTTCCAGAGTGTGATTGTTGCGATTTTTCTGTATATTTGTTTTGAACCGCTCTTTGTCTTATACCCACGGTTTCTTGACATTCCACCATGCTTCACTGACAAGAACCTGGCTTTATGTTCTTGATGACTTCATTGTAAGTTTGCACAGGACACTCTTAAGAACTGCTAAGCCATTTCTTCTACAGGTCTTTCAGCACCCTGTCAAAGGGTAAATGCTCCAGCCCCACTCACTGCTGGCCTGTCACTGAGTTCATGTCAATTTATCAGTACCTTTCTAGTTTGGGTGGCTCAAAACTGGATGCAGTGTTCTAGCTGTGGTCTAATGAGTGCTGATTAGAGGGGAAAAATCACTCCCCTCCACCTCTTGGCTCTCCTCTTGCATAAGCAATCTGGGATACTGCTGCTTTTTACTGCCAGGACATGCTACTGGCTCATGTTCAGCTCGCTGCTCACCAGAATCTCCATTGCCTTTTCAGCATAGCTGCTCCTTTGGTATGCAGAGGTAGTCCATCTAGTGTGCAACATTCTTCATTTTTTCCTTTTTGAACTTCATGAAGATCTTGTTGGCCTTGTCTCTCTGAACAGAAGCCCTGCCCTTGAACATAATGACTCACACCCAATTTCATGAAAAAGCTTATATATGGTACCTTGGTAAGTTTGTCAAATTGATTTTTCCAGCATAGTTTTCATCAAAAGAAAAATAAATAAATACAGTGCTATTTATTATTTCATGTAAAAAAAGTTATTTGACTTATTTCCAGAAAAAGCAACATATTTTAACCAGAGAAAAGAGCCCTTTAGCAAAATGCTGTGGTATCCCTTCTTGGAGAAGTCTTGCGGTTTGGTTGAAACACTGTTGTAGATCACTAGCTGAGCTTGGGTTAATAGCAATAACTAGTGACTATTGCTCAGTGTAACTCAAGAAATGTATCTTTAACTGCACCAAAAAAAGAAAAAAGTTGCAAGAAAAAATACTTAGCTTCTCTCCTGCAGCTACTGCTGAAGTGAACACTGAATAAAAGAAAGAAGAAAACAAAGCATCACAAAGGAAAAATCAGCTCCTCTTATGTCTTCATCGTAGCTGACTAAAGTTGGATTTCAAAGTACTTTTCAAGCTGTTTGGATACACATCAACTTGTAAGGGTAAAGGGAAGAAAAAAGGAAAAGAAAAATTCACCAGCTTTTCAGCCCTGAGCACCAATGAATTATATTTTTCCCCATGATTCTTTGCAAGTTTGCTCTCTCTTTTTTGTACACTTTTGTTTATGTGGCAAAGTATTAACTCAGCAGTAAGCTAACAGCCACATGGAGTTATGAGAGGACACATTTGACTTTTCTGCTGAAGCACGATATTCTTTATGAAACAATAGTTTGTACAGAGAAAATAATGATTCCTGGGAGACTGAATGTCTCAAGGGATTCGGATGTGCAATGGGGCTTACAATTTCTACCTCAGCACTTCGCATGTCAACCAGATTAGTAATGACCTGAAACTTCCATCTCACACCTCGGCAGTTCCTCATGTTTTGCCATTTCTAAGGGAGCACTGGGAATGGACCGTTGCTTCTCATTTTGGGAACCGAATGGAAACCAAATATTTTCTCACAAGGTGAGGCTTTGCCTCCGCTCTGGTTTAAACCTTGACATCTTTGAGTAGAATCTCTGAACACTCTCACAAGGCTATCTGAGGTATTATCCCTGCAGAACTATGTCTCCACCATGGTATCATTAGATACTTCACTCACCAGTTACCTAATTTCACTTTGAACGCTAGACAAGTCTCCAAATTGACAATATGCACCAGCAAACCTAAGGTAATTCAGTAAAGCTATTAGCATAGTCAAAATAGGCGTGTTTCTGGTGAAATACGAAGTTTATTATTGTCAGAATTGACTAAAGTGATATTCCTGAATCCTGCCAAGAGCATTTAGCAAGATTCATGCATAGACTTAACAGTGACTGAACCATTCATAACTATCCAGCTGTCTGCTCTGTTGCATGCATGACGACTTGTGATAATTTGAGCTGTATTATGGACAATACAGAGAACAGTGCTTTTAAAGAAATGTAACCTGTATGTAACCTCACTGTCAGGTGGCTTGTTTACCAGCTAAAGAACAAAAAAGGCTTTTAAGGTCTAGTCTCACAGCGTTCTTGTTAAACTTAGCTGAATTTACTCATCCAGTAAGGACACGTTCAGTCCAAGCTCCTTGGGCCTCTGTCATGGTGAGAGAGAAAGACATTCCAGAGCATATGTATTTATATAAATAAATGTTCAGGATAAACAGCAACATTTACCCTCTGGAGGTAGCTATCTCACTCCATTTCCTAAATACAGAGCACAGACAGTTGGCACAGACAAGAAACAGTTTTCTACAGAAACTATATGAGATGAAATGAAACTCATACATAAGACCTCAAAATTTACATCATGGTCATGAGTTCCTTTCTGCCTTACAGCAGCATCTTAAGAAAATTTCAAGCAAGGAAATATTTCTGAATGTCTTTGAATATCCGAAACTCAATGTCATATCTTTGATTCTCTCAATGAACAGTACAGTTTCCAAGTACAAATCTTTCTGCATGACAAAGAACAGTCTAATAGTGCCATTGCTCCAAAGCCTGTAGGTTGCCTGTTCATGCAGCATGCACCTGGTTCTGGAGTCCAAGCCCTGTTAACAGTCTGCTTGAATTTCTTGGTCTTTCAAGAATGGAACAATATCAGTGATTGGAAGCGAGAATGTGGAATAAACCCCACAGCAATTAACAACCTGGAACAGTTGCTAAGTAAGTTTTTATCTCATCATTCTTTGGGAAAATCAGTCTTTCTAAAGATAAGATAGCTCCAGACAACTATGTTTCTTTAAATCTTGCTAAACAAATTACTTGTTTCTAGTAGCCTCTTCGAAGTTTTTCTAAATGCCTTAGCAATCTTTATACTTACAGATTTTCTTTTCATTCCATCCATTTCTTTTACTAGCCTTGATATAATTTTCAATTATTAATGTAAAAGCTGCCTGGTAGCTGCATAGAATATATTTTGGATTTTGGAATAGGGGAGAAAGAAAACTGAGTTCACTGTGACATCTCTCAGAAAGGGCCACGCTTCAGTGTTGTGGTGAAATGCCTCCTTAACACCCAAACAATGTCTTCTGTTTGAGAAACAGCCAGAGAACTGGATGTAGCTAACATGATTTTGCAAGGAGTGCTTGAATATTTGGTTAGAAATAGTTAAATAATAACAGTTGTCAAGTCCTGATGTGTCTATTGACTTGTTTTTCCTTGTTCCAAGGACTTTCATGGTGTCTTTATTATCAGTGCTTGCAGAATAGAGCATCACTTCTTCAAACTCAATCTGTGGCTTTGAATTTGTCAGGCACAAGAGGACAATTGTGCAAAGCTATTCTTCATTTTTTAAGTGACAGTAGGTATGTTCAAAGAGTCTGTGTGATCTGGATCAGAACCAAGGGCTTCATGATTTTTTGTCCAAAGTTATGACTACTTTCAGAGAAATCCAAATGTGCAGCAAAACCATTTAAAGTGATTAACAATGCCCTCAAGTAGGTGATAAAAGTCATTACTTTCAGGCCTGCTATCTGCTCCTTGGGTAATAGCTGCATGAGCAGACCACTGACCGTGTTGAAAAGCTGGTATAATTTCTGTTTGATCTGGCAGCAAGGTAGAAGAAGCAAAATTCCTGATTGTCTCCTTGATCCTGTACCACTATAAAGAGTCATTTAGTCACTTTCAGCAAGATCACAGAACGCTTCTCTTCTCCCTGTCAGCGTCGAACATCCTATGGGTTTGATTTTTTTTTGTTGTTGTCTATTTATTTATTTATTATATGGTATTATTTATTTAATATATGATATATTATTATATGGTAGAGAAGAGTTCTTCACCTTTTAGGCTGGCTGACAACCTAGGTCTCCTACTTTTTGGTTATTTGTCTTGGCTGGGGATATGAGTCTCATTGTCACCACTGTTTTCCATCTTGGCAACCTTCAGATCTACTCATTTTGGTATTTTCCTTTGAAAGTTGGATATGCATCTTCTGTCTCACCTGAATGGAAAAGCTTGTACATTATACACTAATAAAGAAAAAAAGATCTAATCTAGATGCTTTGAATTGTCCTTTAGAAATTCTTGCCTTTCTGGGGCAAACCATAGATTCAAGAAGACTGGATAATCTTACGACCATCTGCTTCTCTTCATGGACCACCCTGAGAAACTAGGTGCCTTCAGGACAACGCAATTGAAATTCGGTTTCCTATTGGACTAAGGCATGTACGGTACAAATATTAGATCTTGCTCTATGTCACATTCTATACTCTTAGACTTTGAGACCAGAAGGACAGCTATCAGCCATTCCAAACCAACAGGAACTTTATCATAATATTCCAAAATTCCACAGATTGACTGGTGTTAACTTGTCTGTTTTTCATAAAATTTTAATTTTATTCTTCCTTTTTAAAAAGAAGGCAATGTAGGTTTTCAACATTTGAGATTTCCCTGCCTCTCCCATTTGCCTAGTCATTGTTAAATCTTATCTCTACTTTGTTTCCACCATTCCTTTTAATCATAATTGGTACAATTATCCTTGCTATGAGAATAATTAGCTATAGCTTTTTGACACATTAAATAGGGGACATTACATTTTAAGCAGCAGGCACTGAAACACCAAACAATACTGCTTTGAATAGGACCATAGAGAAGAGCCTCAGGTGAAACAACTGCTAATTTTAGCAACATGAACTTTATACCTTTACAGAAGAAAATTAATCTCACAGTAGTTTTTGGCTGCGAAACAGACAAAGTAGTTTGGCCTCTTTTTGAAATAGACCTTTGATATTTTCAGTGACGGAAGATGGTTGCACAGTGAATCATCCCCTGATGTGCCCAACAAAGCCTTGTTCTTCCTATAAAAAGTGATTCCTCTCTTGTTTGGCTGGATAAGTCAAATAGCCAGTTTAATGCAAATAGCATCATACAACAACACTTGCATTTTAGATATGGAATCTGTGAATAGAGAACTGGGCAATGTCACATTTCAAAAATAAAGGTCACTGAATTTCAAGTACTCCATCAATGAAAACTCTCTTTCATGTTTATCTAAGCTAGTTGCAGGAAACAGGAACATACAAGTACCTGCATGTTATTTGTGGTGTTAGATTAATCTTGGTAGCTTCACAAACATCCTTCCTCCACTGAACATAATAGGATTTTTACCATTAACTTTGACAAGACACTCCAAGTGGATGATGTCGGTTGCTCTCCCTTTATCCACTGATGCTGTGATTCCATCATAAAAGGCCACTAGGTTTGTCAGGCCCAATTTGCCCTTGGTTATGTTGGTTACCGCCAATCACCTCATCTCAATTTTCCATGTGCCTTAGTAGAGCCTTCAGGAGGATCTGCTCCATGATCTTGCCAGGCACAGAGGTGAGGCTGACCGGCCTGTAGTTTCCAGGATCTTCTTTTTTCCCCGTCTTGAAAATGGGAGTTATGTTCCCTCTTTTCCAGTCAGTGGGAACTTCACCAGACTGCCATGACCTTTCAAATATGATGGATAGTGGCTTGGCAACCTCACCCGCCAGTTCCTTCAGGACCCGTGGATGAATCTCATCAGGCGCCATGGACTTGTATACCTTCAGGTTCTTTAGGTGGTCTCGAACCTGATCTTCACTTACAGTGGGCGGATCTTCCTTCTCCCAGTTCTTACTTTCTCTTTCTGCAATTTGGGTGGTGTGACTAGAGCCTTTGTCAGTGAAGACTGAGGCAAAGAAGTCATTAAGCACCTCAGCCTTCTCCACATTAGTCGTGACCAGGTCTCCACTTTCCTTCTGGAGAGGGCCCACATCTTCCCTAGTCTTCCTTTTATCACTGATATACGTGTAGAAATTCTTCTTGTTCCCCTTTATGTCCCTGGCTAGATTTAATTTTACCTCAGCTTTTGCTTTCCTAATCTGCTCCCTGGCGGCTCGGACCACCTCTTTGTATTCCTCCAAGCTAACCCGTTCCAGTTTCCGCTTCCTATAGAGTTTCCTTTGGTGCCCTAGAAAGCCCAGGAGCTCCTTATTCACCCGTGGAGGCCTCCTGGCATACTTGCCCGCTTTACTCTTTTTCAGGATGTAAGAAAGAGGATTTTTCGGGATGCATGAAAGAAGCTTTCAATTGTTTTCTGGAGCTGCGTTTGGTCAGCAGTGAACAGCAGTATAATTGTAACAACAGAACTCTTCCAGTATTCAATAGTAATAATAAATGATGATGTAAGTTTGATGGAATTAATTGCTGTAACTAACGTATCTGGAACCTTAATATATTGGGAAATAATATTAAGAAATTCTTTCAATAAAAACGTACTAAGTAAAAATGGCATTATTAATGGAGTTATCACCTTTGTAGCCTTTCCCAGGTTGCTGTTTCTGCCAAAGAAAAATAAGATAAGCAGGAAAAAAACTACCTAGATTTCTGCAATAAAGAACACTGCCTTTATTTTTGCTTAAATAAGACTCTGACCTATACACTGACTTACACGTGATTAATCTTAACTAAACCTAGCAAAGCTAAAAGCTATTATTCAGACTCTCATCTAAAATGATAGATAATACAGGCTTAAATTTAATTAATCTTGAGATTTAGATTTCCAAAAAAAAAAAAAAAAAAAATACTTGAAATTGTTTCAGCTATGGGTTGTTACCTAAAGAGCGAATGCAATTCTTGCCATCCTGTTTTCTCCAGACATGCATAGCTGTACCTCAGCAGTCTGGGTACAAAAGATCTCCTCAGTAAACAGGAATCTCAGGACTTCAAATCTTTTCTATCCATCTGGATATTTTGCAGAAAGAAAATCCAGGTTGTTGCGCTACACTAAAAACATAGTAATTGGAAGAGAAAATAGGAAATGACAGTCAGTTTGAAGCCCTTTACAGCACTGAGAAATATATGCTCAATTTCTGGAATCTCTACATTTGGTCTGCAAAATTGAGCAAGTTGTTTGATCTTTTGTATCTTAATGACTGTAACTGGGGGTATGGCTTGTTTTAGTCCTGAGTAAGATTACATATCCCCAAAGCAAATCTTCCATTCATTCATTGCAGCTAATTGTATTGCAAATTCTGTGGTGCAGGGATTAATTATTATTTTGTTTTTCATCTGGCACATTTGGCTATAACTGTGCTACCACAGTATAAGCAAAGAACAATGGAATTACAGGTACTTTAGGTCCCCAGAAGAAGACTTAATATTAGCAAGCGTTCTCGATTCTTAATTCTACTTTATTATGCCAGATACTTAATTCTATTTTGTTCTGCCAAAATATTTGGTAATTCCATAACCCTCTTGCATTTCGTTTCAATTATATAATTATTAATTATTGAAAATATTTTACATCTACTGATTATTTGTTCACAAAGAAATGTGCAGTTTACACGTGGCTGCATGCCCAGCTGATTGCCCTTCTAAACTAGATGTTACCAGAACCAACGACATATCATTAAGAGGACAATCTCTATTTCAGAATACAACTGAAACTGCCTTGGCTTTTTCTTCCTTTGGAAGGTGTGTTCAGGGTCCTCGCCTGTTAGAGATGCTTTTCAACTTCTGTCACTATTTTGACATTTTGATGCATCACTGGGGAATGCTGAAATAGTTGGTTTGACACTGATGTCACAACCTTCCATCTTTGCGTGAAAGCATCTATTACTGTATTTCCACATCTAACCATAATCTAGACACTCATGACAAACCACAATAGTCATGTTAGCCCAAGTGAAGAAGAGAAAATCTTCACAACTCACTGGCAAATCACCTTGACTCTGCTAACACAAGATTAGAGTGCTGATTTCATGGAGTGCTTTGGAACAAGAGCAGCTCTTCATTGTAAAAGATAGGGGTAAATGGCTTGAAAAAAATAAGTGATGTTTTGGATATATGGGGAAGATATCACAGTAGGAATAGCTATACATCTGGACGGGCTTATGGAATCTCTTTTCTTGGAAATTTTCCTAAATTTTCTGGAAAACACCCTCAGAAACCTTATCTAATGTTGAAATTATTTCTCTGTTGCTCATGGATGTGTGTGTGGGGGGGTGGTTGATTGCACTAGATGAATTACAGAAGTCATCTCAGCCTAAAATACTGCGTGATTTCAGGATTAATTTGCCTGTCCCTCACATTGAATACAGATGTAACCTCTTCAATTAGTTTTGACTGTATGTCTAAGTTTTAGATTATTAGGTTAAATGAGATAAAAACCATTCTAAGTTGAAGCAACTTGGAAGGATGTAAAAGAAGTGTGCAAAGTAACATTAGAAAACATACCATTCAGTTATCACATAAGGAATACGCGTGCTCATGTATGGCTGAGGCCACCAGAAGATTCAAAATTCAAAGATAAGATCTTTAGAAATTATGCGTGGAGAATATACACTGTGACCTCAGAACTCAGTACCATTGGAATTAAATGATAACAGGACAAAGTATGATGCAAAAGTGTGGGATTGCAACAAGCGGAGTCAGCTTACTTCATGAATGAAGACCAGCCTCTGGATCGAGATGCCATTGTACTTATCGAAAGGAGGCCCTGGGAGCTGTGAAGGAGCATAAGGTATGTGGAACAAGACCTCCGGGTGTGGTCTGTTGCCTGTGTGAGATAACGACGATGTTTATCCAGTGGTCTTCAAGACAAGGACGTCTCTGCTCTTCAAGATAAGGAAAATGCTGAAGGAGCTGCTCAAGTCTTGTTGGTGTTACATGAATTGTTATAGCCAATGATTTATGAGTAGAAGAATATTGGTTTGTAGAGTTAGCAGTTTGGCATGTTGTTGCCAAACATCAGCCAGAAAGGCTTATAAAGACCAGCGATCTTTTCAATAAGGGAGAACAGAACAAGATGTAGAGCAAAATGTCGAGCAGAATGTAGAACAATATGGAGAACAGAAAGGAACAGAATAAAGATGAAGAAGAAATCTTTGAACCCACCTCAGAGTCCGTGTGGTTATCACGCCACACAAAAATGCTGTCCTTGATGTCACAAAGTCTATATCAAACTCAACTCTCAAATATCTATAGGCAAGGGAGATGAATCTCACTGTCTTAGCAGAATTGAGACTTCCTGGGGAAAAAAAAAATTCATTTATCCTCTTCATAAGGAAAATATGTTTATTAAAAGTAGGTGCAGTTTAGTTTCTCCCTATAAAAGCAGTGGAGAGATAGAAGCTTCTTAACAGCACACTACAGTCCATTTAACATCTGGCTCTCCTTCTGGACATACTTCTTTCTACCCATTCACTGCATGGGGAAATTAAGACAACTGTGTTTATAATTTAACTCCCTCAGGCATGTAAAGGGAGATTTAGCAAAGGCCACTGTCTGCATTAAGAACTGGTGCAGAATAGCTATTTTGACATAACTTCATATGCTTAGTTAGTGAACACTGATTTCTCTATATAGGCTCCCCCCACAAGCTCTACGTTTCAACACTATGTGGATACTGTATATTATCTTGAAGAATATCACATTAACAAGACAACATGTAAAGGAAAGTACTTCAAAAGAGGACATACAGCTGTTAATGTGGAAAAAATAAATTACTCCTTGACATTGAAACCTTCTAAAACGTTCAGACATTTTTTTCCTCAGGAGTTATTTATGGGCTTTCACTTGAATGTTATACACTCAGCTGTGTTTTAATGGCTTCCTTTGTGCTTTTTTTCTGAAACATATTTTGAAAATTTGGCACTCACATGATATTTCATGATGCTAAGTGTCAGATTTTTACTGAGACAGATATGAAAATTTCAGCAGCAAAGACTTACAAAAACTCCTTTTCAGAATTCTGTCTTCTCTTGAAAAAAGTGAAAAGAATATGCATACTAAACATCTCTCTTTAAGTACAGCCAAGGCTACATAATCATAAGAATACTTCTAAGGCCCAAGCTCAGCCCTTTCTTTCTCTTTTACTGCTCCTTGCTGTCACTCATTACATCACTGATAAAATTATTTGACAAGATCCTCAGGCCAAGAACTGTTTATTTGTTCTGTAAAATGCCCAGCAAACTTTAGTGGCTAATTTGAACAATAATGTTGGTGGGAGAGTAGGTGGCTTTGATAGAGCCAGCTTGCTGTCAGAGGCAATAATTTGTAAATCCATAACCATTCTTACACTTGGCATGACAATCTGGAGAATTTTGCTGCATTGCATTTTAGAAAGAGTGAGATGCATTCATAGTATTGAACAGTATTTTATAAATTCTCATGTTCCAGCTCTCAGAATTCTCCCTTCATTTAGGATTTTCCTTCCTGTAGTAGCTGATGTGTTAGTTGGCTAATGCTCATGTAAGGTGGGGATAGGAAAAGATGGGCCTGATTGTAGGCATATCTGTACTGGCTTTACTCTAGATTACCTTGCTAAAAATACAGGTATCATCATCCTCTTCCTTAGTAGACTAACAGCCCAGAGACTCATGGACTCTGTCTATGCCTATGCTGAAACCCGGACAGCTGTGTTTTCTCTGTTACTGTTATTCAGTTAGCTAACAATTAAACAATTGGTTAATTATCTGATTAACCAGCTGTAGCTGGCTCTCTATACTACAGTTACTCCTTTATTTTACTGTGTATAGATATATTTTATGGATTTTAAAACTGGTTGGAATCTACCATAGGTAGATATTCTTTATTACTGATTTTTCTTGTATTCAATTCTAAGCACTCTTCAAATGCTCGTATATTTTAGCTAATATATTTTAATATATTAGCCTCCAACCAGGAAATGATACCCCTCAGAAGTTAACTGGTATTTTCTTTATTTGTGTCTGGCATAATCTGTGTTAGTGAAAATTTGAAAGAAAATGGAGTTTCTTGGATACACATTCAATACAATTAGCACTGAACATTTGAGCGCAGTGATTCTATGTCTAGATGCCCAGAGTTGCAATTGTAGCCATTTTAGAAGATAAAATATTCTCTGTGCATGTTGTGCATGTATTATGTGTTACTACTCAACTTAGGAAATCTCAGTGTGAAAGTCATTAAAGTCAATTGATGACCATTGGCATCTTCACTTTTGTAATTCTCTATTTCTGTGTGAATAGCATGTAATTACAAAGGAAGATACTGATTGTGTCCTTTCAGTTGTAGTACTTTATGTTGTTTAAAACAATAATCAATATCAAAAAAGAAATTATTAATGCATTTCTTGCTGTGTATTTCAATACTTACACACCATTAAACTCCTACTGGTCAAATTTTCCTTTGGCGTATTGGCTAAAACATTTGTCAGACTGACAGATATGAATATAATTTATAGATTTCTAAGTAAGCAAACAGGGAACATGCAGAAATATAAATGTCCACAGTAAATCTAGAGTTTGAGCCAATGGATGGACACACTTCTATATATGCCTGCAGTTCTGGTCCTCTTAGCCACAATTATTTGATGAAAGTTTTAAGCTTTTTAAACTAATGTTCCTCATTGACTGTGAAACCAACAGCAGCTTGGAAAAGGAAGTGAAAGTGACAAACAGCATCTGTTTCACTGAACAATCTGCTAGAATTAAACTTCCTCTAATGTATACAAGAATGAACTAGTAATTTATCCAGGAATAACAACAAAAAAGTGTTCGAAGAAGATTAAATTATTTCTGTTTCACTAGCAGCAGTTCTCAAAGTGGGGGAAGCTCCATACTGACATTTGCCAAAGTTAATTTTTGTAACTGATAATTGATAGATCACCTTTCCTAGTCTTCTAATCTGGTTCTTTGATCTCTTGACTTCTGCTCTGCCTCTAAATAGGGTCCTTTTATAAAAAAAATAAAATTACTCTGCAGCTCAATTAGGCACAATAATATTATTTTCATTAATTAAGATCTGAAATATCTAATGCTTTCTACATCCTATTGCTAAAGATAAAAATGTGAAAGAATCACAGGCTGGCACAATACAGAAAGGTTCAGATAGTTACCCAAAAATTCAGAGTTAAAGTAAGGCACCTGAATTCTCCCCACTGGCTAGAGGTCCTTAAATGAAACCTTCATGTATGAGAAGCCACATTGTGATCCAATGAACTGCCTGGACCATCTCTCTGCAGTATAAACTTAGAGGGGAGACTTCCTTCTATTTTTACAGTATGGAATTTTCAAATGGGAGAGAAGAAGGAAAAAACACAACAAACACTTGGAGGATATGAGGGGAGACAATGAAATGTATTTCCTCCACTGGCATCTGCCTCAGGCCGTGGTAATCAATGCCTTTAAGAATTTTTATAGGTGCAAGCAGTTTTTTAAATTATAGTGTTCTTTTCAGGACATTATCCTGGTTTAGATCCCTCTGAGCTGTGGGCAGATGATGAAGCCTTCCTGCCCTTAGCTCCAGTTTTCCTTGGGATCCTACTAGGTTCTTTTCCACGACACCTAACAAAGCCCCTTCCAAGCTCACTGATGAGAGATTTGTATCATGTTTTGCTCTTCCCTGCTTGTGTAGGTATGTAGAATGTCTATGTTCAGTTAGCAGTATGAATGCAGTGAGTTCTTCAATACGTCTTTTTCCACTTCATCTACTGAAAGTTTTTTGGAGAAGGGTTTTTTCTGTGTTGTTAGCTGAACCCATACAAACAACAGAAAGCATTTGCAATGTTGCATGGAAGAAGAAATTGTAATGTTTGAGGAGCAGTCATTCTGCTAACATTAGACTACAGCTGGCTGATGTTTTTCCCTTGACAGAGAAATTCACTGCACGCAAATTTTTTACTATAGTGACTGTGACTGCTAAATTTTCTAGTTTCCACTAAAGTGATACTTTTTCCCCATACACTTCTTGCAATTCAAATGACATTGTAAAATAGACCTTGTGACAGAAGACATGGTTCAATTATTGGTTTATAATTGTGTTAATGCATTAATCAGTTATCCAGATAGCAACAGGTAGTAGCAGGCAACATGCAAGGGGGCTGGCTGCAAAGCAGGGGTCTCAGAAAACATGCTTTACATAGAAATAAGCATACTTGATGCAAGTAAAATGATATCACTTGATCGAAGCCAAGAGGCTGGATATTGTAGCTAGCAGTTCAATTAAGTAAATTTTATAATTACAGTGATAGGACTGAAAATAACTGACTGACTTTATCAATAAATTACTTAATCACATTTAGAAGCCATTTCAACTTTCTGAATACAGTTTAGGATTATGCATATATTTTTCAATTTCTTCTCCCCTTTCTCTGTCTCTTTCTTTCTTTTGTTCAATTATTTCCTCTAAGTGTGAAAAAAGCAGAGACTTATTAAAAAAAGGTTTTCCTTACAGATGTACACTTTTTATGTTTTCCCAAGCTTTTCCACTAAAGAAAAAGGTGGGAAAAAAAAAAAAAAAAAAAGAAAATGTCATCCGTTACCTGAAAATTCCAGATAGACACAATATTGCTGTTTGAACTTAAAGTACAAAAACATTTGAAACTTTGTCAATTTTTTTTAGAGAAATCAGGAAGTTTTTTCAATTTTCAGTTCCAACTCAGAATAAAACAAGTGTATTGTGTGATGGAAACATTAATTTTAATTTCAAATCCTATTTTAGACTAAGACATTTCATTTTAATTGAGATATCATCATATAATTCCTTCCCATTTTTACATGCAATGTGGAATGAGAAAGACAATACTCCCTCAAACTGATAGATTATTATCAGAATGTTACAACTTCTTTTGTTTATCGTAATTGGGTGCTCAATTTTAGGACACTTTTCTAAATTTCTCATTTTATTATAACAATGTCTTTGAGAAAATTAATAAAACAGAAGCATAATAAATACAGAAACAGTCATAAAAATAAAAGGATTTAATAACTTTTAGAAAATATCTAGAAAAGTGGCCTCTTGAATGAGAAAGGGCATCTTAGAAGGGTCATAATTTGAGAAGGCCTGGTTGCTAGGAGACTGTCACTAAAACTGGCACGATACAAAATTTTTATTTTAAATGAAAATGTTAATCTGTGTGCATGTTTAATAGGTAGTATATAAAGATATACGTATGCTGTAAAATCATATGAGGAAAAAACAGGATGAAGTTAAATTTGTCAGTGAAAATCAAACAAACTCAGTAGGTACAGTGAGTCTCCTTTATTGTTTAAAATATATCTGTACAAGCATAAAATTATTAATAAGGAAACTAGCACTCTATGCAAAGTTCATTCTGATGGCTATGACATCCACTAATTGCATTGTCATAAGATCTTTTCATTAAAAGCATACAAACATAATATAAAATACTTCAGATAGTAAAACCTGCAGCTGCAGATTTTGACATGCATACTAAGGCCAAAACTTCCTATTTGGAAAAGAATTGATTTTGAAAAGAGGAGACAATATATTAATAGAAAAAAAAAGATGGAGAAGGATGAATTCTCACATGTTTCAGTAGATGCACAGTGAAAGAAATGTGAGCAGATACAATAAAAATTGAGCAAGATTGCAAAATTATTCCAAGGTTTCAACTTCTTATGAGTGAGTAATAAACTCCCATGCCAAGGTCACCTTTGTCATACTGCCCAGCCCCACAAAAATCCTCATGGTAGCCTTAGTCCTCAGTTCTTTAAATCATTGAAATTTTGATGGAGGAATTAGGATGTCACAAAATGTGACTTATGGATAGTTGTTCTGGTAGTAGCACCTTAAATGATGGGGGTTCCTATAGAGCTACATGATGGTTGCAGCTTTGTCAACAGGCTGTAAGAAAATGGCACCTGAAGTACTTTTTATGTTCTGGTTGGGAGAAAAGGCAGAACAGAGCGGAAAGGAATACAAGTACACATCTTTCCAATCTGACGCTGATGAATGATTTAAATCAATACTTGCCTGACAAAAATTAAATGCATAAGGGGACTTTTAAGAATGTGTTCTGTCAAACCAGAGGGTCTATGGCTGCTAGCACCCTTCATGAATGACATTTGAGCTTTACTCGATTATAATTTTTCCATGTTTATTTAGTAGGCATTACATTACATTCTCATTGGCAAATGCAGAAAAAAAAAAAACACTTTAATTTGTAAGCATTTTCTGGAGCAGAGTTACTTTCTTATTGTTGACAACATCCTTTCCAGGATATGAAATAAACTACTTGCAAAACTAACCTCCAATCCCAAATCTACATTATGGAAAGCAGTCCTTTTTAATACAAATCTTCTACAAAAGATTGCACAGTTCTGTTGCAAAGTCTAAAGGCTGTGGGGTTTTATTAAAAAGGCTCTTAAGGCTTTAAAAAACTACACAAAAATTAATTGTGCAAATGAATGTAAGTTTGCAATATTTGTATCACAAAGATTTCTGTCAAAAAACCCGCAGTTGGAAATAACATGCTGTTTGTCGTGTAATTGTTACTATTCACTAAAGCAGAAAAAGCAAGTGCAGAGAGCTAAAGAACTGACAGGTTAGTCATTTAAAACTACAGGTTGTCTCCTGGACGACAATAGTTTTCGAAGTAGAGCCTAACCCATGCCGAGAAGTTGCTTGCTGAAAGAATATATGGGGTAATAATTTTAACACTTTAGTTGAATAGAGAATTCTTAATTTTTTTCTTAAAAAATAAGGAAATACTATTCAGAAAATGTGGTGAATTCAAGAATGGCATATGATCTCTTCTTTTGTTATTTCACTGTGTTTGTTTATGCACAAGTACCTGAATTCTAGATTAATAATGGAATTTCATAGAAACCTCATAGTTGGAGACTCAAGAACTGAATTTCCTCCAGGAGGCTGAAAGTGGTGATGTGCATTTGTTTAATATGCAGAAAAACAAAACGTTGTCTAAGATGTGGCTGCTTGTATGAACGGCCTCCATGCAGACGCACACAGACACACAGATCTGCAAAATGCAATTATTTGCAAGGTTCAAGAGAGATATCTGAGCTTTGGAGCAGTAGAGGGGAATTCAGGAAAACTCAATTCACAGAATCACAGAATCATAGATGTTGGAACGGACCTCTGGCGATCATCTAGTCCAAACCCCCTGCTAAAGCAGGTTCCAACAGTTCTCAACGCTCTGTGCTTGTAAAATCATTTAGTTTTTCTGGACAATGATTTACCACCTATGAAATGAAGATAATAAATCCTTCTTGTGTGCTAGGAAAAACCAGTAGGGAAAAAAAGAAGTTGCATTTTTATCGTGTGTGGAAGTAGGCTAATGAACGGCAGATGCAATAACTGTTTCTTAAACATAAGTAACAAGAAATATGCATATATATATTTATTAAACTGCCAAGTAGATAGCCTCTGTTTTTCATTTATGCATGTTGAAATGAAAATACTTCATAAAATAGGATGCTTAAGTTGAAAATATGTCCTGCAGCATTTTAATAACATAGACAAACCCTCATGCTGAAGCTGTAGGGAAGTCTTGGTTGATTCAGAATGATTCTATTAAAATGACTGAGGATTAGATCTAGTTGATCAATAGAGATTGAGTTGAATTAACAATTTTTATTGTAGCTCGGTAATTATTGACTGAAACTGGTGTCTGAACAAATACAGCCAGATCCCCCACTGAAACCCACACAAAGCAAGCACCAGCAATTGTGAGTTCACATAGCTCAAAAAGATATTTGAAGAGGTTTAACAAAACCTCAAACAGTAAACCAGAGCTTTGTATAATGCTGTTCCTGGGACTGCAAAGAAAAAAAACCTTCATTGAATAGAATTTTTTTTTTTTTTTGCTGTATGCTAACAAAGTACATTGTATTAACAAATCTCTGGAGATGCTGAAGTAACAGCAACTTGATTTGAAGGTAGGACATACAGCACATGAGATTTCAAGAGGATTTGTAAAGCCCTCAGCAGTTTTGTCCCAACTGCTACTACTATTTATTTTGTGTATCTGCTCTTCCTGGTTCATCCCATCTAGCTTTAGGCACCTAGGTTGTGAGGCAGGTTCATTTCTTAGATGCATTATATTGTCCGCTGAAGTTGCTGATCTTTTTCTGTTGGACAGGGAGAAAGCTGGGGCTCCTACCTCAGGTACATCATTTCAAATGACAGATCCCGTATTTAGTGGTTTGCTCATGGTTATACATACCATGGATTCTTGATGAATCTCTATCTTCTGTTTATGCATCACCTGTCTATATTTTTCCTTAGATGTTGCTGTAAATGTAATACTTACTAAAAGATTTTTTTTGCTGCTGTCTGTATTTAATTTCATTATTTTATGTGTGTTTGAGTCTGGATAGCTGAAATAAATAGGTGTTTTAGCAGTGACTTCAAGAGCAGCAGATCAAGATCCTACCCCTCTTCTGAAATTTTGGTGAATTAAAAATAAGTTGAATAATTAACAGTATAATATTACTGAAGGATAATTCCTTTTTGACTATGAATGAGAGCAATATGGACATTCCCTGAGCTTCATGAACTTCTGTCTCTGATATTAACAAAGCTTGGATTTGATGGTAACAACGTTTTCCTGTCTGCATTTGTGCAAATGTTGCTGTACCAGACACAGGAAATTAGTGGGTGCACAATGAATTATAGACTTGGGCCCACCTGGGCTGTGCACAAGAATGCTCTTGCCTTTCTCAGTCAGGTGTTATTCAGAGACTTAAATTCAAATTTTGTCACCAGTGCTGTGCTGTACGAATAGTGCAAGTTGAATCCTGCTTGTCACTTAGAAATGAAATATTTCAACAGCAAAGAATGTTTTCATGGCTATTTAGAGCCATACATGTATGTGTTTGTGACCTAAGAACTGAGAAACACTGTGTAACAAATAATTTTTTTCTGAGAAACATCAGAACTTACATCAAAGTAAAAAAATGACTGAGATGTTTTCACTTATTACAAGTATAGAAAAAAATTTCTATATAATTAATTCTGAAAGTAAGGTTTAAATCTGTTACTAAAGAACAGACGTTTGTTCCCTGCTTTATTCTATGTATTTCTTTGCCTTCAGCTAGTAATCTTTCTTTGAAGTACCATGGAAACAAGCAAATATGCCTCATTAAACTTTCCTTGCAGGGAAGAAGAGAAAGAAAAAAAGCAGAAAAAGCAGAGAATTTTTAAATTGTGAAGTAGGAAAGAATAAAATATAAAGGGTAATTCGATTGCTCCTAATTCTTCCAAGTAAAATAGGATAATTTACTGAAAAACAAAGCAAAACAAAAAATGACAACAAAAAGCCCACCTTACCTCCTGATCCCCCTCTCTTTAGTTTGACTGTTTCCCAGCTACATACTGCATTAGTGCTTTACACTTTACTGTCATGCCCATAACTGTAAGATATGAATCACCAGTGATATCTAACAGTCCCTTAGAAAAGCTAAAATAATGTTTATATATGTGATTTTCTAAGAGATTTTTTTAAATTTAGATTCTTTTAAAGTAGTATTTAAAAATGCAAACATTGTATAAATTAACATCTAGCTGACAGCTTATGCACAAATATATTTAGAAATATTTCCTCACTATTGAAGAGGAGGTTCAAATTTCCAATGAGATCAAGGACCCATATCAAGAAAAAAAACTAAAATTTGTAATTACATTCTTTAAAAATGGATTTAGAATTGCTTTGTACTTAGAAGAGATTTCAGCTTTCAGCAATATTCCCAACTCTACCTTCAGATGTAATTGAGCTCTTAATGAATTGGTTGTGGAAGAGTCACACATTACTGTTAGTTAGAATGCCCTGTCAACGTGTGCCCAATATATGTCCCATAGCCTTAACTAAGGCAATGTCTGTGAGGGACATGTCTTGAAATTAAACTCCGCTCTTCAGAACAGACCATAATCTAAAAGACAAACTTGATAGTGAAAGGGATATTGATTTAGCTGAGTTAGTATTTTGCACCCAGAAATCTACTTTAACAAAAGAAAGATCAATAAATGACTTTCTTAGATCAGTCTATGTTTTTATTTAGCTGGTGAGTAGTGTAATTCATTTCCCAATGTGTTAGTTTCTAACAGAACACAGGTTCTCAAGACCCCTTTATAAAAGACAACCCAAAGCTAAGAGAAATAATACAACCTGCATGAGTGAAGACCTGGAGGAATTGCACATATCTAGAGACTGAGAGCATGTATAAATGTATATCAAACAACAAGTATTCTCAGCACAAGCAGATTCCTACTGCTCTTCCTTGAACCTTCTTTGTATCTGTCCCTCTTTAGAAGAGTCCTGAATTACCTAGACCCCTTGCTTGGTTTCACGACTCCATTTAAAACAGCTGATAAGGTGATAAAAGGTAAACAAGCTGGGTGAGGAAGAGGTACACTTCATCCATCCATTACCTTCCCTGTGGCAGTGTACACTTTCTGCAGCTCTGGAGAGCTGTCAGATCACAGGATCCCAGCAGATGGATCTCTACTGGAGTTAAACATGATCTGAGAACTTTTCCCATGGCATGCCCCAATGTTTATCTACCTGAAGTAGATTTAAATAACTAGCCCTGTGTCATCCAGTTGCTGTATTCATTCCATGCTATTTTCAGAGAAAAAGAGGGACAAATTCAGCAAAACATACTTATGAACCAGAGCTTGATTTCCAGTGAAAGGTTTTTAAAAAAAGGCAAACAAAAAATCCCCAGGAAGATTGGAAGTATAATAGCATTAACCTCGAGCCAAGAAAAGTTATAGATCCTAAAGTGATTGCCTATTTAAGCAAAGAAATGTCATGTTAAAAAAAAAATTCCACAATTTGAAAATCATTTTGTAAAGCATCTTAAGCTGTGCAGCCCTGCTGCAGCCACATTGCTAATGGGAGGTAAAGGCAATAATTGTCTTGAATTTCCTGCCAAGACATTGCCTTCTTGCTGACCCATAAAATCCAAAATGCCAGTGTCTACAGGACAGAAACAAGTGCCTATAAAAGATTGTCAAGTGGCTGTAGACTGTACAGGAGTACACTGTTAGTACAGCACAGCCCTACCAGTCATTAAAGATTTGACCCAAGAAAAGGTTTTTATGAAAAAGAAAATTCAGTATTTATAATTCTACCCCTATGATTGAAAATCACTGTTCTTTGAAGCAGAAAGAAAATTCACCAGTGTCTTCAGTGAAGGTTGTTCTTTCTGAAAGACAAAGGTGTTCAAATGATTGCAATGGTCAGTCATCTGACTTCCTACATGATGAACATCACTTCATAATCCCTGCATTTAAGCTTTATAGTTTACAGTTGAACTAGAGCACACCTCTTGACGATGCTTCCAGTCTTAATGTAAAATGTTGAAGTGATGGCCAGCTTTGGGCAACCTGGTCTAGTGGGAAGTGTCCTTGCCCATGGCAGGGGGGTTGTAACAAGATGATCTCTAAGGTCCCTTCCAACCTGAACCATTCTATGATTCTGTGATTCTATGGGATGAACAAAGGCTGAGAGACTTTGTCTCTTGTTTTATATGGAAAAACCAGGCTTGTTGGGTTCTTACCAGTGTACAGAAATACCTGATGGGAGAGTAAAGAAGACAGTCCCAGAACTTTCTTACACCTTGCCCAGAGACAAGACAATAGGCAGTGGACACAAATTCAAATACAAGAAATTCCATTTAAATATAAGACAAATGTACTTACTGCATGGGTGATCAACTACTCAAACATCCTATGCAGAAAGGTGGTGAATTCCCTGTCCTTAGAGATACTCAAATCCCAACTGGACACAGACTTGAGTAACTTTCTGCTATGCTCCTGCTATAAGAAGCAAGGTTGGAGAAAATGATCTCCAGAGGACTTTTCCAACATCAACCGTCTCGTGTTTCTGTGATCAATCACTTCTTCCTGTAATCTAATAACCAAGAGCAAATAACAGCTACTTATGCTCCAGAGTAAAAATCTGCATTTATTTCCTGTCTAATTTTATCTTCAATTTCTAGATGTTGGATCTTGGCTTGTGTCTGGCCACTTGATTAGAGAGCTCTCTTCTATCCACTCTTTAGATGCTCTTAGCTCAAGCCACCTGTTAACCTTCTTTTTGATAAGCCAAAGGGTATTTCCACAAATAAATACTCAATGTTCTCTGTTAAAATGGAAATTGAGCCCTTAATCTAGTCAATTTGCAGGCATGGGTACTTTACTGTCCAACTGCAGTCTGTACTGATTCTATCTATTGAGCTTTTCTGACTATTGCTCATTCACTTTTACAGAGTCAAGATAATAAAAAGCAAAAAAACCCAAACCCATCCCCCTGATGCCCTGCCACATATCTGAAAGCGTCCCCAACTCTTACAAACCAGCAAGCAGAGGTAATTATTGTATTAGGTATGTAGAGTCTCTTTAAGATTCTGACACATTATATAAATGACCTATAAAATAGTGAACACCAAAAAAGGCCACATATGAGGGCAAAGGCACAAAGGATTTTTTTTTTTTTGTAATATACTAGGATTGTCACTGTCTGTAAAAAATACTGCAAACAGACAATAAAAGATATTCTTATTTTACTGGGCTAGAGACTGGGTCAAAATTCAAAGAATTTACACTGATTTTCCACTGAAAACACACTTTAGTGGGGCTACTCAAATCTGTGGTGCTATGAAGCTTAAAATCAGGAAGAATTCAGCAAAGCATCAGCCTTAGTAGATAACAACAAGAAAGATTTAGAGGCTGGAAGATTTTTTAAGGCTGTATACTGAATCTATCTCCCCATTTCCATGAGACCTCCTTATTACTGAGTTCTTGTCGTATTTAAAAGGTTTGGGGCATTAAAAAAGAGAAATATATTTTTATATTGAAAAAGTTCTTCTTTTTAGCTGAGACCTGTATCTAACTAACAGTCAGAGTGGTGGACTTCTTCCTGGCAAATCTCAAATGCAATCCTGTGTGATGTTAGCAGTGAGGTGGAGCAGGAGCCAGGGTGTCAGAACCTCACTGTAATTTAACTCCTTCCACGGCCTCATTATTCAAAGTCCATTTTACGCTGTGAAGTTTGAGGGTTCATGCCATGGACTATAAATACTGCTTATCAAAGCTAAGTTTATTCACTTTCCTCCATCAAATTTTCTATATCATTTTATCCTATTTTTTACTTCTTCTATTCTTACTTAACCCTCACATAATCTCTTACATAGCTGAAGAAGAGTAGTAGTGAACAATTCAGTAGGATATAATCTTTATTCTCCCTATGCCAAGATCTGTGTTGGTTTTGTTTGTTTGTTTGTTTGTTTTTCTGCTGCTGCTGCTGCTTTTTATCATTCCAATATGATAGAAGGGAGTTTTGTTTACTGCTCTTCTCTGGAAATAAAGTTGTTCCTTTCTTAGCTTCTTTGTATAAAAAAGCAAGTTCAAAAGGATTATCTTCTCAAAAAGGATGGAAGATATAAAAGTACAGCTGCTTAAGCAATTAGTAGAGCAGCATGACATGTGAGAGCCTAGAGCTATTGGAAACTCACCTGGCTTTAGATGCCATTATAAACTCAGAGTTCGGTCTGGGTCACTGAGAGGGATAGAAAACACTGGAGCAGAACCAAACTTGCTGGAGAGCTTCTCTCTTTTAAAGGAATCAGTTTTATGCCCAACATATGTGAAATAGGGCTATTTAAACATTCAGTATGGGATTAAGTTCCAGACTAATAAATGTAAATTTATCTATGCGCTTCTCTCTGAACATTGATGAGGTGTGTAGCTTGTATCACTGTTGAAGAAGATAAAGCCAATACAACCAACAGCCTGAAGAGATAAGTACTCAGCTGACCAACCACTGTGTGTCTACTTTGTGATGAGCTGAACCGCACAGCGTGCTTAGGAGATCTGCATTTTTTTGGTGGGGAGCCTACAAGGTAAATCAAGCCCCCAGGTCATGTTAAATGGCATGAAAAACCTCTATTGAGGAATATTGAGGAGCTCTCTGTTCTCATTCCTCCCTTTTTTTTTTTTTTCACTTGGAACCAGTCTTTCCAAGTTGTGTAGAATTTTTTTAAGTACTTGCCATTAGCTTAATCCAATTTTACTTTACACATCAGCAAGATCAGAGTAATACAGTGCTGAGCGCCAAAGAGAATCTCATCCAAGTTTTATTATAGCAGATTCCCAAAGCCCTCTTGGGTTAAACACCACACTCACATGATAAAGATGATTACCTTCCCCAATCACGTTGTTTCCTTTACAGGGGACTTCAGCTAACTTACCGGATTTCATGTGAGATACAGATAATGTCCATGACCAAAAACTTAAAAAATCCCATCATATATCAATAAAGAAACTTATTAGAGGTAACAAGTATCTTTGTTTTTAGTTTTCAAAGAGAGGGAAATGACAAACAACAATTAATAAACAGTAACACTTAGAAGATTTCCAGTTTAGCCAGGAGCTCAACTGAACCTAGTCCCTTGAAAACTGATTTCCTGTTTCAGTCACCAGCTCATGTACTTCCCCAGACCTCCTCTCAGTTTCTCAGTGATAACAACAATTAGGTAAAGCACAGAAATCACTTAACTAATCTCCATAGAATATTTGTTGAGGAGGATATGGGGGAAAAGAAATGAGAAAACAAAGAGCATAAATGAAAGAAGAAAGGCACAATAAAATTTCTGACACTGGTCTAAGCTCTGGGGAGCACAGGTTAAGTCGCTGTTTGGCCTAATTTGCAACAACTTGAAGTGAAAAACTCCTCAGGCAAGGTGAGTTATCAGTCTATGCGATGTCCTCTGCTTTCAGGATACTTTGTATTTCACTTGTGTTTTGGGAGAATCTTCTGAAAAAAATGTTCTCCTCCCAATGCAGAGAAAAAAAGAAAGAAGGAGGTGTCAGGGGACCTCAAATAGTTTCTATAGTATGAAATTGCCATCTTCCTTCTCATCACCAATGATGCACTGTGCTACCAAAGAAGACATGAGTTAGCAGGAGCTCCCACATATACAAATTCTGAAGCTTGTGCTAGGTCATTTGCTGCGCTTGTCTCTGGATACAGTTTGCAGTGACAGCCAAATAAAGGTCATTTGTCAGCACATGATGATTTGTGTGAGTGAGAGAGAGACTGATTACTGGGCCTTGATTACTACCATAATAAGGAATAAAGAATATTAATAAGCTAAATTACATTCTGAGTCCTTTTACTGTAGCTCTGCAAGAAAAGAAAAAAGTGCACTAGATTTTGGAGGCATTTCACTAATATTTAATGAATATTTATTATTTTTGAGGAAGTATAAAACTATGTCAGGATGTTACATGACCTTCAGCATAGAAATGGTTTACTATTGTGTTTTTTTTCCCCAACAACAGCCTCAATCAAGTTCTGAGAGAAATGTTAACCTCTTTTTATTCAGATCACAGAGATGACATACATCCTGTCTGGAAAGGCCCAGGAGAAAGCATGAAATTTATGAAGCCAGTGATCAACCCAGCGAAAAATCCCAGAAGTCCCACTCCACACACAGAGTCCCTTAGGGACTGTGGCTTGGAGTTGAATGTCGCATTCCCATTTGTTCGTCGTATCTGTAGGTAACTAGGGGAAAAAATGATCCTTGAGTCATAGACAGCTTCAGAACCAAATCCAAGAAAGTGATCAAATGAGCACATCTCTACAGAATGCTCTATTATAAATATTTTAGCAGAACAGGAACAGCTGGCAAACTTTGATATCTTTTATTGGAACTAATAAACATTCAAAATTCTTTTTTCTTCCTTTTCTTGGACTAAGGTTTCAAACTTTCAGTGATTCAGTCTTTCCTGAGAATAGGCTTTTCTACTTGTGTCTGGATTGTGTCCTTGCATTGGATTTAAGCTCTGGTGATTTGGGGGAAAAAATAAAATACAACAACAACAATAATAATTAAAAGGATAGACATGTTTTTTAAATTCCATTTTCCAATTTGACATACACAAAACTAACTTGGAGTCAGAAGCTTTACACAAGTTTTCTATGTTGTAAGTAACATTAATACAGCCCTTAGTACTTTTTTTTGTATGCTTGTGTGCTCTTTAACATTTCTTTGTCTTTAAGGCAGAAGAGACATGAAACTCACAAAAGATCCACTTTGCTATTGATCACGCATTTTTTAATCTTCCTTTTTTTAAGTGTTCGTAGAAGGTTAGTGCTTTTTTTCCCAGCCTCCCTTAAAATCATCTGAGGAAAAATCTGACTTTTTCCTATCTGATATTTCTGTGGGCAGATTGAGATTTATTTAATTAAAATACTAACAGAAGGAGACAGAAGTAGATTTCCCAAGTTTTACCTTTCATAAACACCAGTTTATTAGATACTTCAAAACAACCACTCTTTGATGTGTATTTCAACATTCTATTTTTCTGTGTAACTGCTTCATGCAGGCATGTCTATCACCCCTCAACAGCAGCAGTTTCCCTCTGCACATACCTTTTCATATAAATGGAATAAGCCATCAATATAAACCCAAGCAATGAAAAAGCAAGATCCAAAGTGCAGAGAATTTAAATTCTTGAAGTGTGTAAGTGATGTGACCAGTGGTGTAAAACAAAGATGAAGAAGTGGATCTGAAGTGTGGAGATGTTTTTGAAAGACATATGTCAAACATAAAACTCCAGTGGAGGTCGAAAATCCTCTTCAGCATCCTAAAGTTACCTGATATAGAAAAGATGGATTTAGCATCAGTGTTTTCTATTGGGAGGCCCTTCTGAGCAACAACTTCTTATGTGTTGGATAGTCAGTGTGGAAATATAAGTCTATCCAGGGACTGACTGTATCTAGTCCCCACTCTGAGACTGCAGCCATGATTCTTGGGGATTCACAGATTCAATCCTGACATCTCCTGTATAATTATTTTTCATGCATGTTACCTGATTCTTCTCCAAAGTGTTACTTACATGACTAGGTGAGTGCTGGCTGCAAAAAGTATTGTGACAACTCAGATCACAGAGAGACGCCTTCGGACTGCACCTTTGCCATCTAATGGCTTTAGACAGCTTTTAGTGCACTTAAGAGGATTTTTGTTTATTTTCAAAGTCTTACATTACTGCTTAGACATGAAGAGTCACATTGTAAATAAAAACATCCCACTCCTAGTACTCCAGTGCACACTTATTCTGTAAGGCCCATTCCCAAAGATTTACTGAGGAAGACAGTTCATATTGTGTACCATAACATCCCTGGGTACATGATATGAGTACAGAACAAAACACCAGTTCCAGGACACTCCAGTGTGTATTTTCAAAACAAAAACAACTCTTACGCAAAAAGAAAAGTTTTCTGCCATTTAAGAACTTTCCTTCTGTCCCACTTAGATCTGTAACCTCAGTTTTAGGGAGACATCATAAGAAACTCATCAATATGTTACTTTAATTTCCCTCTGCTTCTTGTCTAAGCAATCTGCCCCCAGCAAATTGTTCTCTTGCCACAACAGCTCAATATTGAGGGCATTTGTTGAGAATGTGTCTAAAGTCTTTCCTCAGTCAATGAGATTTTTTGTACTTTTAACTTCTGTATTAAATTATGTTGTATGGCTCTGATCCAAGCCTATTGATGTCAAAGGAAGGAAAAGCTCCCATTGAGAGTTTGATCCAATGAGAGTTTCATTTTTTTTTTAAATGGAAAATAATTATACACTTATGCTGTTAAGCATTAACAATAAAAAGCACCAGAAAATAAAAAAAATATGTATAGACTACCACAAAACAAATGTCAGAAGCTGAAATGCCAAGGCAGATGAACTTTTGAGATGTTACTTCATCCGCATGGTATAGTTTAAGGTGATCAAATGCACTCAGTCTTCTGAGCGGAATTGTGGACTAGAAATTCTGTTTCATTCTTTTTCTAGTGAGAAAGGTTTGCTATTTGAGCCAGATGATGATTGGGTCACTCTTGCACAATATTTTTCATTCAACATTTATTGCATTGATATAAACCTTATAAAATGGAGAAACAATTTTATGCCTTTACTGTACCATGTGTTTCTGTTTTAGGACAAGAAAACTCCTATAATTCCACCACATTTAGGATAAAAATAACATATCAAGGCTGCTCTGAAAGTAATGCCTCCTATTTTATTATGTTGGTTGGTGACGTCAGAGGCAGATGTTGGTGGTATGGCAATAGAGGCTGGACCTTCCTGACAATATTTTATTATATTTTGTTGCTGTGCAACAGATGGTAGCAGAGAGGCAGTCTGATAAAATGGTGTTTGACATGGAAGTGCGTATGAAGCAAAGGTGTGGCACTGAATTCCTCTGTGTGGAAAAAATGGCACCCACTGACATCCATTGACACTTGCTGAATGTTTCTGGAGACCAAACAGTGAATGTGAGCACAGCAAGGTGGTGGGTGGTGCATTTCAGTAGTGGGGAAAGTGACAGTGGGTCATCTCTGCTAGTGAAGATTTTTACGAGTGTGGTATGCAGGCTCTTGTTCATTGCTGGCAAAAATTCAGGAGATTGTATACGAGTTGCTCTGAAAGTAATGCAAAGAGTACAATAACACTATTCAATGGCACACCTGTGCTTCATNTAAGGATATTCCATACCTTATGACATCATGTAATATGAGGGAGGGAAGCTAACCGGGGAGGGGCTGCTGCTTGGGAACNACCTGTGCTTCATATGCTCTTGCATGTCAGAAATTATTTTGTCAGGCTGCCCCTCTGCTGCCATCTGTCACACAGCAACAAAATGTAATGGAACATTCGTAGGAAGGCTTAACCTCTGCTGCCATACCAGCAACCTCTGACGTCATGGGCCAACATAATAAAATAGGAGGCATTAGTTTCAGAGCAGCCCTTTTATCTGATTTGTAACCTCTTCTGATAAATATTGGCATCCACTATGCCCAAAACACAAATCAGTATCTTTCTGAAACTGATAAACAACTGCCTTAGTTTCTAACTGAGACAGGAGTTGCCTTTCTCATAGCGTCTGGTATGAGGCTATATTTTGGTTCTAGAGGAAAAACAAAACTGACAACATACTTGCTGCTGGGCAGCATTGAACAGAACCAAGAACTTTTTAGTCTCTCAGCTTGTTGTATTGCTCTGCCAGCAAAGGGGCTGGGGGGGCACAGGGAGCTGGGAGGGAACAGGACCAGTGCAGCTGACCCTAAGGATATTCCATACCTTATGACATCATGTAATATGAGGGAGGGAAGCTAACCGGGGAGGGGCTGCTGCTTGGGAACTGGCTGGGTATCAGTTGGTGAGTGGTGAACAATTGCTTTGTGTATCATTTATTTTTTTATATATGTTTAAGTAGCGTTATTTCTTTTATTTCTTTTGCTTTTAGCCCATGAGTTCTACTGTATTTTCTCCTATTTCTCTCTCCCATCCCACTTGTGGAGGGGGAGGGGTGAGATAACAACTGTGTGGGACTTAGCTATCTGCTAGGTCAAACAACAACAACAATAATATATTTGGAATACAAGATATGATTTGTCCACTACTGATCTACTGGAAAATTGTTACTAATCAAGTTTTCTTACTCACCACAAAGAAATTACAAAATCAGTATAAATTCCCTGAATTATATATTGAAGATGTTAATGACTTCTTAATGATAGACCACTGCAACATCACGAGAAATCAGTCTCACTGTTTATGATACACAAAATTAAAAAGATATCCTTACAGATACTTGCAAAATTCCGGACCATTCGCCCTACCAGACATCAGCAGTGGTGGCCATAAAGTTAGGTTATACAGAATGGACTGAAGAGGGAAGGTATCTGCTTAGTTATCGATCTTTGGCTCCATGGACTTTGGCGGTGTCTCTGACACTCAGCTCCAGAGTGAGCTGACAGGACAAAGAGACTATGCAGAAATGTGGCTATTCTATTGATAGCTACATTCATCTGCAGAGAAACCTGGACCTTTGAACACTGTGTTACCCATGCACTCTTAAAAGTGTCACTCAAAGATATGGATCTCACCACACTATGGACTGAGTGACAGCCCATGCCTGAATTTTGGAAAAAAAAATTCCACAGAACAAATACATAAGGTATAATTAATCTCTTTTACTTCTCACTTTCAAAAAGTGATCTATCTAGTGTAAACTAGTCCACTAATTGCATTCTAAAGTTAATGGAGAGAGAAAACATATTGACATTTCCTGTGTGACTCAGAGCATGTTATGCAATATGAGCTTGCTGAAAATGCTATTTCAGGTATTTTCTGTTCAAATTACATTAGATTATCTTCATTTGAACAAAGGCAATATGTAGCAAACCCTGTGTTTATTCTCTGAATGATTTTTATACTTGATTAGTGCTGCTTCTCTTTTGCTAATAAGTCAGGTAAGATGAATTATTTTCCGGTAAGTTTAGATGTCTCATACCTACAGCTGAACTAGATGTCCAGACTTCATTTATTATTCACACACAAAAGCACACTTTTGTAGAATATTTATATGACATAACAGAACACATATTAGAATGAAAATAAACTGCTCTTTAAAAACTTCAGATCTGTATCATTAGTTAGAAACCAGCATAAGTGTATAATTTGATAGATGTAGATTAGCCAAAGTTAGATTAGATTAATCCTTCCCATTAAGTTTGCCCTATGCAATGGCCTATCTACTGTACTTCATGAACTGCTAACTTCACTCACAATTTATGTGATCACTGATAGAAAAAAAGATGAACTGGAAAATTCACTGATGCTACTAAAACATGACAGAAGGGCATTACATTACTTATTTTTCACTAATGTGTGGGCTTACTTGCTGACTCTTACTAGCTCTTTTATAGGAGTTAGAACAGCTTCACTTCTTTTTTCATAACACAGTTAACCTATGTGCAAACAAGGAATAATCTAAAATTCTACAGAGACTTTATGGTTATTTCACTGCTTGCATAGTTGTGACAGCTTGTGCTATGGGATCTGGGTATTAGCAAGGTTAAGACACTTTTTTTTTTTCCAAGGGTAAACGTGGGTGTCAGCAGCATGGAGTCTGAAAAGATTCAAAAGAAACCTGTAGTGATGACAAAATGAAGTCACCTTGGGCTAGTATATTCAAGACAATTAATATTGTTTAGAGACTTGAGAAGACTGTTTCTTTATTGTGCTGATCTTAGATGAGCTGCTGGATCTCCAGATCTAGAAGGATATGAAAGGTTTGCAAAGTGGCTTAAAAATGTGAATAGTAGGTAATGAAGCAAGAATTCTGAAGCGGGTTTCCTATGAAATGTAAATGAACTGTAGAAAATCTCTCTCTAGAATTAGAAAAAATCTTCCTATCGCCACAAATGTGCTTAAATTAAATGAGATTAATAACTTCTAAAAGTGTTTATTTGTGACAATTTGTTATAGAAGGATCCTGGATTATTTAACTGAATGCCTAATTTTAGAAGGACGTGATCGACTGGCTTAAATACCAATAATGGTTGTGATCAAGAGTTTCCCTCTTTGGAGACCTTCAGAAACTTCCTGGACATGGTCCGGGGCACCCTACTCTGGGTGCCCCAGCTCGAGCAGAGGTTGGACCAGATGGACCTTGGGGTCTTTTCTAACCAAACTACCATTCTTGGATTCTGTGATAAGACTTTGAAACTGTAATTACTTATTTATGTACATGTGGCTGACATGATCCATGAATCGCCTGACAGCATCTTGTCATGCATGGGTCTCTGTGGTCCTTGCTTCCAGAAGACCTGTTAGATTAGGCAGGTCCCATATGAACCTCCCTAATGCATTTAGCTACACGAGGGAAAGCTGCACACCGTCATGGTTCTTACTATAAAATTTTGTGTGACTGAGGCTGCAGTGTTAGAGAAGAAAGACTAATGAAACAAAGACAAGGTAAAAAAGAATACTGCCTGTGGAAATGTGCAGCTCTTCCAACAGGGCATGCAAACCTCCCTGCGCTCAGTAATATTCTAAAAAGTACAAGCTCAGCGATATTTTAGAGAAGCTGCTGAGGTGACTTCAATTTGCTTTTGGGTATGAAAAAATGGACTAATGAGGGTTATATGCAGCACCAGCTAATGAAATAGTTCTTACAAATATGGGTGATCAGTAAAGAAAGAGCTTTAAAAAAATTCTACCACTGCGGAGGAATTTAAATGTGTATATAATGACTAGCTACACAAGCACAAAAGTAGCTGTCACATGCTGTATAGTATTCATAAAAGCTCCAACAAGTTGCACAGTATGAGGAATAGTTGCTTCTGGATCAGCGCACAGTCATTTAGTAGTCCTATCAAGCTGACAGTGAATGTACCAGGCCTGATACACATGACTGCCCAAGAAGAGTGTCTCTGGATGTCAGCCTTGTGTACGTCAATGAAACAAGAGTAGAGCAGAATCAAAACAAGTTAACAAACCAGCAGTGAGCTTGTTTCTGCTGCAATAACAGAACTATAGGCTAACTGAGGCTTTCTTCTTAAAACTTGTAAGGCTATGCCGGTGACCTCAGAACCACTGACCCACAGAAGCTGGATACAGTGAGCAGGAAAGGCTTTTTTCCCCCTTTATTCTTTTTTTCTTTTTGAATGTCTAGGTGTCTAGCACTCCATTCTGAAGCAGCTGAAGCACTGGTTATTGTTCTCCCTCAAACTTTCTGATAAAGCCCTCTTTGCTTCTGTTTATTAAACATGATTCAAGATCTATTGTAATGAGCACTGTAGCGTAGTCACTTCTGATCATCTTAATATCGGTATTTTTTGAAGGCTGAGATTCATTTTATGGCTTCAGTGATTTGCATGTATCAAAAGATCAATTATCTGCAATACTCTGGTTGTTTAATATATATCAGATACTATCATTCTAGCCAGAGATGTTCACCGGAGCAGTTTCATGCCAGGCTGGAGAGCCAGCATTTAATTCAGATTAAATAGTACATAATGTATTTCAGGAAAAAAATACAAATAGGTAACTTTAGGGAAAAAAAGCCATGTGTTCCTTTTTGGTGGCTACCCCTATGCACTGCTTTTCCTCCTAGCACAGTGGTAACTTAAGTTTGTCATTTTGTAGGCTACTTGCTGGAAGGAGCTTCCCTTGAGAAACTGGCACTAATGAAGTTAATTATTCCATCTAATTTTTTAATCAAATAATTTCATTTTCAGTGTTCACAGCTGTAGGTACACCTGGTGCATGAAACAACGGTGAACAAATGGTTTAATATCACATTCAGCATGGACTAGCTTCTCAGAGCTCTTGATTTTGTGGGCATTGCAGCCAGACCATGATGAGTTTTACATCAGCCAAAGTGCTATGAGCATCAGGTTAGGTACTTTAAAGCTTTGTCAAGGAATGAATTGTAGGTATCACAGTGAGCTCTAATTCAACCAATATGTATTCCTAATACTTTTCTTTCCTAAGAATCTGTTTTCCCTCTACTGATTTCTGTAACGCTTGCTGTCCTTCCAGAAGCTCATTGCAAAAGTCAGAATTTGAATTATTTAAATACTTGTAAGCTCAGAGTTGACAGTCCCTCAAAACTGAAGACACTGATGCATCCTCATCTACATTCTGCTTCAATGTAATTTAGAGGAGGCAAATTAATTAAAAAATGTATATGCTGTGCATGTACAATGTTAATGCACAGGGCATCTTGCTCATATGGAAAACACTTTGTTTTAGAGATCTGTTAGAGAGTTTAAGATGAAAAAGGTTCTTTTAAGTTCAGACTGACAGACACACTCACAAATACATCTCCACATCTGCTCCATTTTCACAACTGAATTAAGTAACATTTTTCCCCCAATGAGTTTAATTAACTTTAAGAACAAGCTAAATTAGTTTAAAAGGCAATTAAAATGCAAGCGCATAAATTGTAATTAAAACGGCATGCTGTTTATAGATATTTTTTCTAAATATTTAAAGAAGATATTTTCCAAATGAAAAAACAGAAGTTCTGCAGTCATGAATATTTCAGTTCAGAAATACATAAAAAGCTCTTCTTACACATGTAGAATTTTTTTTAAAAAATAATTTTTTAGAAATAAAAATTGCAAAATACTGTATCAGTGCTCCACTGAAAAATAATGACTATTTACTTCACAGATGCACTGTTTTGTCTTATGGAGAGATTAGTTCTGCTATTTTATTGTTTTTGACATCATCAGTTGTCGGAAGCTATTACGCATGTCTAGCTCAGCTTCCCCCACACTTCTCGCTGAGTGTTATGTGGTCAACTTTTCACACTTGACATTTTTCTTTTTCTTCTGTATCCTCCTTTCCTACATCCATGTTCATTTTCTGGAGTGGATGTCTTCACTGGTAGTGTTCTCAAAACTGTACAGTTAACCTGAGAAACATTTAAAAGACGTTTTCTTGTCTTCTTTTTCCTTTGAGCAATCCAGATGATGTGAATGGAGCACAGATTAGGCCTGTCCTCTGAAATGGGCATCATTGTGCTCTTCCCAGCTCTCCACCTCAAATATACAAATCACACATACTGTGACTACGGATAAATCACTTCACCTCTTCCATCTTCTTTTATGCTCAAACACCTTTTGGTGAATTGGTGATTGCCTGTCTCTACTGTTTGGAGCACTCCTAGGAAAATCAAGGTCTTGCCTAAGTAGCATCAGGCTCAACAACCAGAAGTAATACCAGTAGCAAACATTACTGAAAGGCTGAGTCTATATCTGACAGCATGAATAATTGCACGAATATCCATGATAAAATGATGACACTCCAGGAATTTATGAACATTTTCCTCAGATATCAGATAACTAGAAGGGTTGTCTTTGAGTAAGTAATGGTGATCGCATACTGTTGCAAAGTAAAGTGTTATTTGTTCTCTTAGAGCTAAATTTTGATCCCATCCAAGTCAAAAGGAGAATTCCTATTTACTGCTTTGCAGATAGGATTCAAATACCATAAAAAAAGCATTCATGTGTTGTTCTTCATATACTGCCTGAAGAAATGAACCATATGTGTAATAAACACTGTATTAAAAATGTTAGATTTTAAAATATGGTTTTGAATTCCAAGAACTAGTGTGAAAAACTGAAGTGTGGTTTTGGTTTTGATTTTGTTTTCATGCTTTGAAATAGAAAATGTGGTTAAGAAGTTTTTCACCTAAACCTAGAGAAACTAAAAAAATAGGTTTCTGACTACAATAAGCTACATTCAACGAATCCTATCTTGATGCTGGAATGCGATTTCTATTGAAAATCAGAAATTCAAGCTGTGAAAGTACACTTAAAGTATATATTCTAGTTCCCAATATGTACAGCTTCCAGTGACTGAAGTTCTTGAGAGAATAGGAGTTCTAAAAGAGTTGAGATCATTTAAAAATTTGTCATTTGTTATCTTTCAAAAAGAAAGGCATACAAATATAAAGAAAAAGGTAACAGTACAAAAAGGCTTTGTAACAGCCAATGAAACAAAACTGCATATTTCATCACAGATATAAACATTACATTTTAAAAATAAAAATGAATAGAAAATGAATGTCTTGTTCTTTCTTCACATTGGCAGATTTGAAGAGGTTAGCCTTGTTTCCAACTCAGGAGAAGCATTCTTGTTTGTGTTATATTATCAAAAAAAAAGAGAAAAGCATTCAGGTAGAAAGACAACTCCTGTGAATAGCTGGATATGAACGCTTATTCGTAGTAGAGATGCATCATAAGAATCTTATATTCATTCATTATATTCTATTTTAATCCAACAGCCAGTCTCCATTTGCAAAATAACTGCACTAGAGAGTTGGTTTAAAGAAATACAAAACATACTAAACTGACAGTGTCTGAGCTCTGACTTAAATCACTTCTGCAGTTTGAGAAACTATTCTTCAGGAAGAATTCTGAATTTGATCCATCTTTAAATACAGCCAGTCATTCAGGGCACACACACACAGACCATCAGGAATGAAAGTCCTAATTGCATTAGCTTGTTTACAAGTAACAGGACATGCAAAGAGAATCAAGCATGTCTCAGCTGCCACGCCCAAGGGAAAACCCAATGCAGATTCAAGAAATAATGAGGCAATGATATTATTTATGCCATGACAAAAGAGTAAAGAGATCTTTTGCTTCAGGGAAACCTAGTTGTTACTACTGGGACAGAATGATTTTGCTGCTTAATATCCAAATTCTTGCTTCACTGTATATACGGACTGAAGTATTATTGAGAAGATAATTGCTATTTTGTACAATATCAGATATTGAATGTGGTCCAGAATAGTTGAAAATTGAATCATCTATAACATTTTTACTTCAAGAAATGCATCTCACAGAATTACTTATAATAATTAAGTTAACAATAAGATATTGCTCTTTTATCATTAACTCTCAAATTTTGAATTAGTGTCTTCTCAGTTTCATATCAGGAAGTCTATTACATTTGAAAAATGTTATTCCATTTTACTTTTTATCTTACTTTTTTTTTAGCTGTATAGTATACTACTTTTATATTAAAGACAAGTTGTGAAATTTAAGAAATTTAAAAATAAAAGGGAAAATGAGGTGAAGAGTTTTTCAAAATCCCAGAACTTGCTAATTTTTGGATAGCTTCAGCTTTAGTCTCTTTCTTTTGCCTACTAATTTATTGGATTCCAAGAAACTTGTCTTAACCTAATTCATTTACTGCAGACCAAACTAGAAATTAAGGATAAAGAACTGGTTTATGTTTCCAAGAGGATGAAAATGCCAAATGTTTCAAAGTTGTTCTCTCTAGTCATCAGAATCTCCTTGCTCAGAGGTTGAATTTGATTTTTATTAAGGACTTTATTTTTTTTTTAAAGTGATCTTGCAATTGCGAAAATAAAAATGTCCCCTTGACCTTCATCTAAAAAACTGAAAGTTTTAACAAAGTCCTTAGAAAAGTGACATGAGAACACCTCTATAATAGTAAGCATGTATCCATTCATAATTGAGAGAAAACCTTCATTTATTCAGAACCTTATTTAGAATCTCATTATCTTCTTCTAGCCTTTGATAATAGGGTCATGGGTTTCCAGAATACACATTGAGTTTTAAAGTAAAATGCAAATTACCAATGTGCTTTCTCTCACCATTTTTGTGAACTTTATTCCTACAAGTATACCATAGCTTCCTAATGACTACTGTTCAATGTCCATGAAAGTTTTCATTCTGTATAAGCGTAAGAGTTGAGTCAAAAAGTCTAAATGAAAGTCATTTACTGGAAAAGCTCCCATTGACTCCTGTGAACTTTAGGAGTGTGATCTTAAATCACTGCATTTATGTGTTAAATTTGCTGTGTACATATTGGAAAAATACAGCAACTGAAGACAAATTGGCTTACTATTTTGGTGATTCTTATTGAATTAAAACCTTAGATGTCAATTATGTGAAAGAAGTGCTTCTTCCCTTGCAAAGCTTTATTTTATCAAGTTAAATGATTTTACAAAAAGCAAAATAAGTTTGCATTTAATTGAGAAAATTTGAACTCAGTGAGACCTAAAGAAGAGTTTGTGTGCCCAGAAACCTATTTCTTCCAGCTGTGTCAGTTGGGGTGATAATAAATATTATCTCTAAAGACTTATTTGAAGTGCAGCCAGAATGTCATATAGTGGGAAACTAGGCATCTCCATCTATTTAATTCTTTGAAGAGTAGATTACTTGCCCTCTTCATGCACACAGAGATTTTTTTTTTTTACGGTAAACAGCTCACTAATCTAACATGTCAGGATTCAGTAGCTGGAAGTAGAAACCAGACAGATTCAGATTAGAAAGAAGACATCCTTTTTTAACAGTTAGGAGAAATTGCAACAGCTTCCAAAGTGAGATAGGTATTTAAGATAGAAGAGATGCATCACACTCTGGAGATGTCTCTCTCTTTCTTCTGGCTGCTCAGAAACCCTAAGATAAGTAGGCTAGATGTCTAAGTTCTAAACGGATAAATCTAGGTGAGATAAGTCCAAATTTATTAAATTGAGATAATATTCTGTGTATTTCTTTATTGTGTAACAGTTACATCCAATGGAGGTTTAGCGGTGGTACTTTGGAAAATTGCTCTCGATTATTTCAATGTTTTTAATAACTGAGACAAGATTAGGAAGAATTGTATATCCAAAAGTACTTAACCACATCTCTGTAATGAAATGCATTCAGTTAAAAATAGGGATCACAGTCTTTATGATTTTTAAACCACTCTTTGGTTTACCTCTAAAACAGGGCAGATCAGATTTGCTAAATCAAATCATCCTAATGGTATTTGCATGACTGATTTTCAAGAGCATAAAATCGACAGAGAAGGGAGCAAAGGGAGAATCAGTTATGCGTTTAGTGCAGATTTGCTAACGATAATGGTGGTCACAATACATTCAGAACATGTACCACAGAAAGATTGTTGCTACCTAAGAAATATACCTCAGCATACTGCTGCTGATTTTCTTTTTGTTTGTTTGTTGCTTTTGTTTTGCTTTGTATTGTTTTGTTGTGGTTTTTTTTTGTGTGTGCATGTTTGTGTGTTTGTTTCTGTTAATGTATCTTTTTCAGGGCATGAATATGGAGGAATGCCTCTTAGGCTAAGCAAATATATGGGCAAAGACAGTCTCACGAGTAAGCTTGGGAACAAATTCTCACAGTGTTTGGATGACTTCTGGCAAGCAGGAAATTTGCTGTTTGGATCCCAAAACAGAGTGCAAGTGTATACACCTACATAAGTTTTGTAGTTCTTTGCACAGATGACCCAAACCACCCACATATGTTAAAAGCATTTTAATCTCAGTCAGATACTTAATGTCTTTCACACTTGGCAGTCATTGGCTACAAAATCTTCCAGAAGAGATTTCACTCCTCACTATTTTCTCACTTCAAGACTGTTGCATCATGAGTCAACTTTATTCCAGCTTTATAGTTCAGTGATCAGAAAAAGTGCCTTAGGAAATGGAAAGTATAAGTTTGAAATTCTCAGAGTGTAAGAGAATTGAACCTAAAATTGAAGTCACTGTAACACTTCCTGGGAGAATTAGCTATTTAGCTATTTTATAGGCAAAACAAGGATCCCATCAATGCTAGATTGCAAAGGAAGTGAGATCTGCTTGTGATACTAAACTGGGAGGTGCTGTTGTACTGTGGAGAGACTTGCAGAAGAATCTAGAAACACTGGAACACTGGACAATGAGCATGGCATGAAATTCAACAAAGTAAAATGCTTGGGTTCTGCACCTGGGACAGAGTAATATCAGGCACAGGTACAGGTTAGGGGACAAATGACTAGAAAGCAGCCTGATAGAAAGAGATCCAGGGGTGCTGGTCAACATGAGCCAGTAGCGTGCCCTGGCAGCCACAAGGGGTACACAGCTTGGCTAGCCAGACAAAAGAGGTGATTCTTCTACTATATTTGTTGTTGGTGAGGCCTCACATTGAATATTGTCTGCAGTTCTGGGCTCCACAATATAAAAAGGATGCTAAGGTCATTGAAAACATCCAGAGGAGAGCAACAAGGATGGTAAAAGGGCTGGAAGGCATGTCCTGTGAGGAGAGTCTGAGATCACTTAGGTTGTCCAGTCTGGAGAAAACAAGACTGAGAGATTACCTCATTGCCCTCTTCAAATTCCTAAGGAGAGGAAGTAGAGAGAGGTGCTCGCCTCTGCTCTCTGGTCACCCATGATAGAACACATGGGTATGGCATAAAGCTATGACAGGGGACATTCAGATTGGACATTAGGAAAAATGGTGGTCAAAGCCTGAAGCAGGCTCATGAGCAAGAAAATGATGCCCCATACCTTTCAGTGTTCAAGAGGCGTTTCGATAATGCCCTCATCAATATTCTTTAACTTGGTTGGCCCTGAATTGGCCAGGCAGTTGGACAGAACTTTCCTATGGTATCCGATCCTATCCTTGTCTATCCTATCCTATCCTGTGCTATCCTATCCGATCCTATCCTATCCTATCCTGTCCTGTCCTGTCCTGTCCTACCCTATCCTTATTCATCTAAAAAGTGGAAAAATCTAAAGCTAATTGTTCACTTTTACTATTTATGCCTGTGATACTAAGAAAAAAATAAAACCCTCTTTGTGAGCAACAATATATGCTAAAATAAATCTCCAAAGCCTGCTGTACTTTGCCTTTCAGTCATTTAATTCATCCAGCCAAAGTAACCGTGGATAGATGATGCATGATTTGGAATTGTGTATTATTGTATGATTTTGCAAACAGCCTTTACATTTAGATTGAAGGCCTGATTATTAAAGCTTTATTGCACTTGGAAGGCTCCTTCCAGTAGAATCTTATCATTTCAGTGGTGAGGACATGAACAGATAGGGAGATGCTTCTGTATCATCAAATTACAGTCACTTAATTAAGTGAGAAGTCCCTTCCTTTTGGAGTAACTCTCAGGGTAGTAATGGCCATAGCTTCCCCTTGCTTCAAAAGGACTTTGAATCATCCTATATGCATATGAAGTACTCATAGATAAGAAAATTGTATCCTCACAATATATCACATGGAAAAACTGCATATTCTTTCCTAGGAAAGAAAATATTTAATGAAAATGTAATAGAAGAGGCTTTCAATGTGCTGAATAAGACACAAATCACAGGGAACATCAAGATGTAATTATACACTTATAGAGAACTCTACCATGAAAAAAGAGAGACTATTTGTTTGTTTGCTTGTTTTTTTTCTCCCAAAAATATGAATGACAAGCTCAAATTATGAAGTATACTGTGCACAATCGAGTGTGAGGAAATATCAGCTCACGAATCATTAACAGCCTCAGTCTCATGAACAGAGCATTATCAGCTCTGTGAGTCTGAACAAAACAATTGTCAGCTGCCACTCTTTCTCAACTAAACAATTAAAAATTTCATGTTGTGCAAAGTGAAAAAATGAAATCAAGCCTAGCAACCTTTTTGCCTGGTAGATGCCAAAAGATCCTTCAGTCTGCCAAAGTGCAGTCTCTTCCAGAGAAAGTGCAAGAAAGTGGACATTAGTATTCAGGGTCTGATGAGAGATCTGAGTGTGATCATGAGGTCATCTGGATGCTCTCTGTGTGTGAGGTTATTCTGGGCAAATCCTGCTCTGCTGGTGAGGCAAGGGTGAAAGGAGTGGAGCGGAGGTAACATCTGCCTTGGATTCATGCCAGCTTGGAGAATGTGGAAGAAGAAAGACTTGGAGGCAGATGGGACTCATTTTGCTGCTGCTTAAAAAAAAGTATGCATGTTGTGAAAATGTACATTGGGGTCTTTTTCACCTGAGCAGCTCAGCAGAAAAGATGAGCATGCCCTCTCACTGGCAAACCACACTCTTTTGTGGATGTGTTTTATAAGTTAATGCAGTTACAGTTGCCCTCCTACCATATTATCTTGCAAAGATTGTCTTTCAGCTTTCCTGCTAGGGAAAAAAGGCTCTCTCTGCTGCTTAATCCCCTAAAATATCACAGTACATCACCACACAGGATCTAGCCCTTTACCTTGCCGTGTTCAAGTTTATCCATCTGTGAAATTAGTATAATAGCACTGTTTTGCCTTGCAGAGATATTATGTGTCTGTGTTTCTAAAGTGACGCTCCAGGCATCTTTTGAAATGCTTTCTGTTTTAGAGGTACTTTGTGGGTCTTGGGCAAAAAAAAACATGTTAAATATGAGTGGTAAAGACAGTAGATTGCTACACCGAGCCATGATAACGAAGGGTGATGTGGGATGAGGACTGGGCAACACGTCTGGAGAGGCTTCTTTTGGCTGCTGCAAGAGAGCACAGTCCTGGTGACACTCTTGTCTCCTGTGTTGTGCAGCAACATGAACATTCACAGGGGAAGTTAGAGGACTTTGCAAACTTTCCCTCCTCTTGTGCATAGCTCTTTGAAGATAGCTATCAAATGGCTGAATGTTTAATGGAATAGAAGGTTTTTAGCAGCCATAACTGTAAGGGAGAATGCCAAAAAAAAAACCAAAACTGTCTTCAGGAAACCACAGCATCAACACAAAGAACATTTTTCCAACTTAGAAAATAGGTTGGAACTCACCTGTTGTGTCATGCGTTGACTCTGTATGAGTCAGCCCCATTTGCTGATGAGTGTTTTATATTACGTACAATCAATTACACTGGAAGTTATTTAGGGCAGAATGAACGTTTATGCCTATGAAAGTGTACTGCAGCAAGACATTTGTTCTGAAGCTATTGGAAGATGAATAATGATAACAATAACATATTTAAATCAGAAAATGTATTAGTTCATTTGTATTTGTAGATCTCTGATTATTGCTTCTCAAGAGTTTCTCACTCCATATTTTTACTTAATGGAACCATATTCCTCAGACAAGCTGTTCTAGAAGATACTTTGTTGAGAAGCAAACTGTCTGACTGAGTCAGGACTGACACAGAAAAAGAGGGAGAGAAAACCCCAGCCAGCAGAAAAGGCAAGAGAAAGCAGCAGAGAAAGATGTTTTTTTTTTTGTAACCCAGCTGTCCCTTTGGGCTGTTCATGTAAAATCGTCCATCTAAGTTCTCCAAAACTGAGTCTATCCATTTTGGAATGACTTTTCTGCTGATTTCAAGGTATTTACATGTATACATGCATTCTTTTTATTTGCTCTGTGTCACTTAATGACACAGTAATACTGATCTCCTTGATGGTCTCCCTCTGTAAGAACTACTTTTTATACATCAAGAGTGCTCCTTATTGATAACCTCTGAGAAATCATGAAAAATCATGGAAAAAAAAGTCCAGTGTTAATAAATAAATAATCAAAATATTTTCTAAATATAATACGATCTCAAAACTGATTCTACTTGCTTTCCATCTAATTTTAAAAGCTGTTTTACATTTTCAGAATTATTTCTGGTAGCAAGAAGCAGAAGCTAATCTCTCACTAAATAAAAATTGATCCTTGCATAACTAGACAAGAAGCTAGGTGTTCTGGAATAACAAAGTAAATGCTCAGCTTCATGAGCATGAAGAGCATCATACCATTGAAGTTTGAAGTAGAATTTCAAAGAAATCCAAAATTTGTAAAGACTAAATTCCATTCATGAAAACAATTAAACATTAATGTCTAATTATTTCTTGTTAGAAGGAAATTAGGGATGCAAGCATTTTCCTAGAAGTTAGAGTTGAGAGGCTTTTGAGTAATTTAGCTAATAGTTATATGCTGTCATAGTCATGCAATTACCTCTAAAAAATATTACCATGTGCAATTTTTTAAACTGAAAGCCCTATGATTTTGACAATTTATATTTGGCACCATGGACTCTCAGATGAATCATGATTTTGTAATTAATTCTAATCAGTTCTCAAGATTGTAAGCTAGATCTTAACTTGGATAGTCAATTCAATCAATTAATACCCACTGTACCAAGCCTTAGATCAGTTAAAACAAATTTGTGCCCAGTTTCTAAGTCTGTTTTCCTCTTTATACTGGAGTTTTATTGATTTATTTATTTTAAATGTCAAAGAAAAGAAACAGTAGTGTCTTCAAATCTAAATGTCCTTTTCAGTTCAAATATCAAAGGCTATTTTTCTTTGTTTGCTTGTTTATGTTTGTTTGTTTTTAGGTTGACTTGTTGAATTAAGGATTAAGTTTTAAATACAATTCACAGTAAATACTGCTTACAGCACATACCTCCTCTGATATTATATACAGATAGATACTAAAAGAAAATAAAGGCAGTATGTGTAGTCACAGCAATTCTAGCTATTAAACTACCTATTCGTTGTCCTTTCAATACAAGGTCATGTGAATTTCCAGTTCTTCCCTGAAGGCTTTATTGACATCATATCTGACTTGAGTAAATTTTTCCATGTACTATTTTATCCTCAAAAATCCCAGGACAACCAACTTAGACTGTAGAGTAATTATTTAAAATATTGCTTTTATTTTACCTGGATTAGTGGTAAAGCCATATTTGCTGAACTGAAGTGTATTAAACAGAAGATCTTTGAGATCAATTTTTGCCTGTAGGATCTGCTGTCAAATTTTATTTACTCCCTGGCAAACCTGACAAAGTCTCTTATTAGATCTTTAACATCCTTTCACTCAAATTAAAATATAGTTTGTTATATCTTTAGCACAGTAGGAATTCACCGAGATTTGCACAGGTTTTAATTGCACCGTTTTAACAGTATATCTAATGCCAAAAGAAATTTATTTAAGTAGCAGATTTCTTTTCAACAACAAAAATAACTCCTGGAAATATAAATTCTTAACTGTCCAGTCAGGCTGTTTTAAGAACTATCTTCTCAGAGGACACAAGTTCTGGATTTCTGAAAATTCTCTTTAAGGTATCTCAAGCTTATATCCCCAGTTGTGAAACATCTAAACAGCAAGTGATGAAAACTTGAACTCTGGTACTTAAAAGATTTGTTAAAGTTCAGGTCCTAAATATAATTCTACAGCACTCAAAAATGAGCATCCAGTTTATTCACCAGTTTCTTCCATGGTTCGCTTCTTCCAGCTTTTAGAAGCTGGTTCATGTCTTTCACAGCTGATCAGGAGGTCAGCTGGGGTCATCAAGAAAGAAATGCTAAAAAAAGTATAAAAATTAAAAAATGCTTTCTTAGTCTCATCTGACTGTTTTATGAAATTAACTACTTTTCTCCTTTTGTAAGCTTTCTTTTCATCCTCAGTAAAATGAGGATAAATGAAAAAAAATCTTTAAATGAAAGGTCCATTTTAGCTCATGTTGTGTAAGTAGAGTGCTGATGTTTCTCAGGAATTGTTTTGAGTCCTCCGGAGGAGCACAGACAGTTTGCAGCAAAGCCAACACAGACGCATAAAGACCCATATCAGAACTCACTATACACCTAGTACATACACCATACTCTTTCTTGTCACTGCTACTGTCTACCTACATTCAACTTCCCAATGTCCTTCAATGAACTCCTGTTTCTTGCCCTGTATCTAGCCTTACTATGAAATAGGGCAGTCTTGTTACCAAGAACTGAGTCACAGAGACACAGCAGGCTAGCGATGCAGTAGCAATGGCTCCTGAGCTGCCAAAACACCGGGTGTTTAGGCATCCGCCTTCCAGGATGGACTCCATAGCACTTCCTGTATGTGGTACATTGAGACAGTCAGAGTTGCATTCATAGCAACGTTGTGTTAGATGACAACCTACTCAAAGCAGATGGGATAAAACTTTAAACAGAAGGTTGTAACATAAACCTTCAGTCTTGCTGATTTTCAGACCTTTGGTTGCTAACTAGTCTGAATGAAGGAATCCACTGGGAATTAGCATTTCATGGGTGAGATTAATCTTACCTAACTTTAGACATCTCAGCACGAATTATCAAAGCCTGTTATTCGTTCAAGGATAACAGACTGAATTCTTTAAATAAAGAACTAAAACACAACCCCAGAAGGTAATTTAGGCAAGTGCTTGGTGTATCAGAAATTAATCATGTGGGAAGTGCCTATTTCTGTCCATTCGTAAGAAGAAGCGACACAATGACTGCTTCAAGTGTCTCCATGTGAGCTCATGACCCCTGACTACCTCCACAGACAATGCAAAATAATAGGCACTTTTCAAAAGCAATTCACCTAACCAAATTTACACAAGTGATTCATACCCTACATGTGTCTTCATTTCCTCAAGGAATATTCTGATTCAGGCACTTGCAGAGCCTAGCTCAGACGAAGATGTCTCTGTTATAGGTGTTTCATTCATTTAAGGAATCCTGCCAGATTTCTTCCCTGAATTTGGCCCACAGTTGTTTTATTTTATTTGCAACCACACAGGAAAATTGTGGTTCAGCTAAATATGATATACAGGCTTTTGTGAATCCTGGAGTAGTGTCTTGACATATGGGATAGATCTTTATTATGCATAACGCTTCCTCAAGTTCTGTTAATGCCAGCTTACAGGACTCAGTCCTTACTACAATGTGACTGTGTGAATCATTAATATTTAGCAGCAATACCCATTTCCTCCCCTGTCCTGACATCTTGCATGTCGTGTCCCATCCCAGATGTCTTTCATCACCATTGTCCAATCTCTCTGTATCTTAGAGTTTTAAATTCTCTCAGGTCTTCCAGCTGTTGCTGATTTTAGCATTTCATCATCCATGTTTTCCTCCTGTTTCATCCTCTCCTCTTGCAATAGCTACTGTTTCTGTCTGTATCTTAGACTTAATATTCTGGAAATACAATGTGAGTACAAGGAATCTGAGATTTACTATTAAGCTATTTGACATGCATCGCCTATCTTGTAAATTTTCCAGAACAGAAGCTTGTCTCTCTATTTGACTATACAAAATCCACATTTTAGCTTAGGACAGTTAGGACAGGACAGAATACTGCAAGAAGTTTCAAACCTTATGAGTACACCCCGACTGATAATAAAGCCTGTACATGCTGAAAACTGGCATATCCCCTTCAAAGATGAAAAGTTGTTGCTTTCATCTTAGACAGGAATACAAATGTCTTGAAATAATTGAACTACCTCCAGCAAATATATCTCCTTTGTAACACACAAAAGTACAATTTGCAGTTCTATATTTTCACTCATAGGTGGCGATAGAAAATTGATACATTATTTACCATGCTTTAGCTTAAAGACGCTCCACAGAGACTAGAGGAAGCGTAAAAAACTTTTCCAGACATTTAAACTGGTGTATTTTTCATATTTTGTGCACCAGCGCATTTGTAGAAGGTCATTTTAAATTGTGTCTGCACATCAAACATATCTGTGTATACATCTTCAGGCAACTACATAGAAAGAGCTCAGCCTTTGATCTCCCTTGCTTTTTCCTTCCTTCCTTCCTTCCTTTTCTTTTTCTTTTTCTCTTTTTCCTTTCTCTTTCTTCTTTTTTCTTCCCTCTCTCCTTCCTTCTTTCCTTTCTTCTCCCTTTTCCATTCCTCCTCCTTTTCCTTCTTCCCGACATAATTCTCTCCCTCCTTTCCCCTGTAAAAAATGAGTAGTTGGTTTAAATATTTTGTCCTTCTTGACTTGCAAATGAAATGGAACTAAGGGAGCTCCCAGTCTGTACATGTATGTGTATGTGTGTGCACACAAATCCTAATACCTTCTCTAATACTCTCTCTACCACACGCATCAAAAGACACAAATTGTTGTTCCCAGCAACAATCCCAATACGTTCATTTTTCCCATTCACAGCTGTCAGAATGATGCAATAAAAAGTAAACTGCACTTTATGGTAAATGCCTCAGGGTAAATGTAGCTCACATATGCCATTATAGTATCTCTTTGCTTTGTTCCTCAAAATCAATGCCTTCATTTTGAAATACCTTCACATTAGCTTCAGATTAGAAAATAAATGTTAAAAATAATTCCTTAAAACAAAATTCTGTAACTTTGCCCGTTTTTTCTTAACAAATGATCATACTGTAGGGTGTTCATACTGTTTAAATTCACACATTTCACTTAGGCAAGAAATCAGAACCACAAATATATACAGTTTATCTGGTGATCAAACTTGCCCCCTAGAAAGCCACATGGCTTACTGAGAAAAATGTCACATCAGGAAAACTAAAAGGATTTATTCTGAAATACATGCATTCATCATTACTGAATATTATGAGGATGAAGATACATAGATTCACCTGAACAATCTTTTCACATTTAACTGAGGCACACAAGTTAGGGAAGTGTATTGATCTCCTTCTACAGATGATGGGTAGAGGTTTTACGAGCACAAGTCAGATCTGAGCCAGGATAACTCAAGCTTCTGGCTGACCCAACAATTAGAAAAGTTTAAACAAAGAAAAAAGCATCAAGATTTATGTTTCACAAGGATAACCTTGTAACAAGTAAACCATCTTTCAGCAAGTTGAACTGTTCTATTTCCTACAATAATTTAAAGACTCGATCTCCATGCTGCTAAACTAGAACAAATCTGACAGACAAGTTACTCTGGCATCATATTTCCCCCTGTGAACAATACAGGAAGCTTTATAATGAAGACAGCCTAATAGATTCATTTAAAATGATTAAGAAAATTATCTTCCTGACTTTACTTGGCACTGAAGACTGAGTTGGCCTTATTATTTTTGTCCTCAAATGTATAGTAAAACTGATGTGTGAAAGGCTTTGTGGTTTTATTTGTTGCTGTTGTTGCTGCTTGTTTGTTTTGCTTTGTTTTTCTTTTTTCTCTTCCTGCAAAAACCATTGTGCAATTCCATTTCCAAATTATGAATGCTATGACAAGAAAATTTTCCTTGGGTGAGCTTTGCTCTCCAGTGTCTCCTGGAAACAAAATATCCCAGATTCCAGTAAGGGCCTTAGTGGCCATTGCTTACCCAGTCCAGCTGTTCCTTGGTCCTCAACTAGTTCTCAGACCAATTTTAAGGCAGCTTAGTATGTTTGTGACTATTTTGATTTATGCTGCATTCACATTTCCAATAGCTCATGGGAAGATTATTTGCATGCATCTTGGTTTAGAGAGTACCAGTTCCAAGATAAAACAAAACTTTGCTAGAGAATCAGACAATACACAAATGCCTACCTACAACAAAACGTGCATAAACTGTGCTCTCTCTGGAGCTCATCAGCACAGTCCAGCTGCTTTTTGTTTACAGTGAGGGCAATGTTTTCCCTTACTGGAGTATATATGACCAGTCTTTTGCAACAAACATGAGAATTCCCAAGAGCTCTTTCAACAAATATTTAGAAAGTTATGGCATGATAAAGAGTAAATCCAGAGCTGAGCAATGAATCTGAGGTTGGATTCAGCTTCAATCTTAAGCTCAAGGCTAATGTTTTGATTTTTGTTTTGCATCTCTAGCAAAAGCAATGTTGTTCTGATGATCAAGCTGAGAAAATAATTACCATTAGTTTTTACTTTGCTATCATATTAATCTTTCAAACTTATGAATGAACAAATAACTAAAAAAGATTTCAAGATTTCATCCTGAACATCGTGATCTTGGTTCTTTTTCACGAGTTCCTACATCTCAGTTTTCATTTCAAAGGAACTAAGATTCTTGACCCTCAGGGATGCAGGGAGAACTTGGAAAATATGAGTTCATATAGTCTCAACAGTCACAAAATCATAGAATCATAGAATATACCAATTTAGAATGAATCCACAAGGATCATCACATCTAACTCCTGGCTCCACGTGAGACTACCTACTTTTGACAAAAGAAACATTAAAAGGTCCCATACACGCTACATTTAGGTGACATTTTTAATCTTTAGAGAATGTCTGAACTCCTAGCTCAGCAATATAGAGCTTGTAAACTTCCTTAAGTTGTGAACAGGCACATGAGAAGGCTCAGTTAGTAATATCCTTAAGACCAACATTCATTTAAATGATAGCCATTTAATACAATTTTGATATATGTATAATTTTCTACAAAGACGAAAGATAAAGAGCCATCCTGAAGATATGCTTCCCTCATGCTCAATTAGAATATGTCTCCTCTAGGAAAGATTTGCTTCCCTGTACTGTAAAATCAGTTTAGAGTTACCACTTGAAGAGAAGTCTTCTGGTATTTGTCCTATCTTCATTTTAACCTTATGATGTGTTCTATGTGTTCTCAGATTTCTTAGTTGACTTTCAAAAGATAAATCCACATGGACAAAAATCTTAAAAAAAGCAATCCACAAAAACAACTTATGTAAATGTTAAAATGTTAGGTTGACTTCTTGTCTGTGTTGGAGACTGAATTACCAAATCACAATTAATTTCAGAGGATATTGAATTTCTTAAAAGTCAGCTCTTAACAAGATATGGAAGCCTTGACATTTTGGTGAATTAAATCCATAGAAGCTTACTGGAGTTCAAAATCGCCAGCAGGATTCACTGTTTAATTTAATTTAATGTGAGTGGAAAAAACTCCAAGTGGGTCTGTTAAACCAGGCATGGGATCCTTTGCCTTATGCAGAGAGAAAGAGATTTCTCAAACACCTTGCACGCACCATACGCACACATTCTGCGAAGTGGCATGAGTCATGTAAAATGAAATCTCAAGCTGTGTGTGGTCCAGCAGATATAAATTCCTTCCTTCTGCTTTAGGAATTGACCACTGATAGACTGAATTTGTCATGGAGCATTAATGAAAAAGCTCCAGTGATGGGAGGCTGAAATTGTACAGCTATCTTGAGGTCTCCATTTTCTTTTCCCCTTGGTAACACATTTATTAAAGCAGAAAACTCTTCAGGGTGGAGATTTCACATTTTCAAATGCATTGGCCTTTCCAAATTGAATAAAAATGTACAAATTTTAGAAGTGATAAAGCACTTGCAATAACTGGTAAAGCTGAAAGAATCTGTGAGTGTTCAGCATTTGTTTTACATCTCTTCTTCCATTTAAGTTTCTACATTGTAAGTACTTGCCGAGGCACCCAGAGGGAGACTCTCAGGAGCATCTCTATTTTACATGCGAACACAACACCATCACAGAAGGTAGTAAGATCTGTGCTTCTAAATCTCTGGTTGATTTACATTAAAACAAAACCACAAATAAATAAATAAATAAAAGAATTTTCAACGTTTGAAAGTATTTTGGCTTCAGAAATGATGAAGGATAACATACTTAGTTTAACTTACTGTTAATCAAATAAAGGTGATGATTACCTCTAGGAAATGTAAGGAAGGAAAGAAGAAGGCTTCTAAAAATAACACGGAAAAAAAAGCAGGAAAAAAAAGACTTTAACAGCTTCAGCAAGAAGTCAACAGGTGGCAAAGGGGATAAGTGAAATTAAAACTGTGGCTAGCATAAGGAAAGCAGAAAACAGAGATGCCAGCGAAAAGCATTACAATTAGAGACCAGTAAATGCTAATGTCAATGTCATTTCTGAGTTGCAGCGGAGATTTCTCCTGGTCACGTTCAGTGCCTACTCCCCAGCCCTTCATATATCTAATTAAAAACACTAATTTAATTACAACATAGGTGATTTACTCCAGATATGGTCAACCACTGCTACTAAAGATTTTTTTACAATTTAGCCTAGAGCATAATGTCAGAATTCATGCCCCCAGCATTGCTGGAGTCAGGGGTATCTTGGGTTGCTGTTATGTCAACACGATGAAAGTGTGACAGATTTGCTTTTAGTACTACAAAGTCACTCTAAAAAGGAAATGATTTATCTGGAGGGGGTTACATTCACATTGGCAATAGGGTGATAAAATTAGTAGGAACCAAGAAAAGCAATTGAGAGGGCAAGTATAGTGTTTACCTAAAAAGAAAAAAAAGAAAAATGTACACAATTTAATTTTTCAAGCTCTGGAGCCTACTCAAGCTTAATACAAGTTGATAGAAATCATTTTCCTAAGAAAAGGAAAGCAAAAGACAACAAAAACTGCCACAATAATTTGAAACATAAAGCTGCGTAACACGGAAATAGAGGTAGGTAACTGAAAAGCTTCTGTGATGAATGGAGTTGAGTATGGGATGATGTTGTAGAGAGGTGTTGAAGACACATGAGAGAGACGCCACTACAAGCCAATGCATAGTAATGTCATGACACAATAGCTCTGACACAGATTGTTCAAATGAGAAGAGAGTTAGATACAGATATTATGTTGAAATTCAATTTCAGCAGAGTCTATCTTCTTTTCATTAGGTCTCTACCAAGTTATTGCTTTTTCTCTTTACCCTTTTTTAGAAGAAACATGTTTGAGTTGATCTGAACAGAGATCATTTTTTTTGTCTTTCTTGTTTATAGTCAAAGACAAGGCTTGCTTCATCTAGAAACATAGTGTTTTCTTTTTAAAATGAACATCTGAATCAGGAGAGGGAAAGTACCTGAGTGCTCCTCCCACTTTTGAACTCGGATATTTCTGTTCATTTTCCTTCTTCACTGATCTGAATAATACTGTTCACACTCTTAGAAAAGTAGCCTACCTGTGCAGTCATGTAGTAGAGTGCTGAAGTCACCTGTTCAAAAATCTTTTTTTGGTTTCCTCCCCTTGTGTAACTGTCATTTTCAATGGAATATAGGAAACCAAAACCAACTGAACAAACAAAAGAAAAAAAACACAACAAAACAAACAAACAAAACCTAACCAAAACCAAACAAGCAGACCTCTACCAACTGCTGATTGGACTTCCATGAAGTAGTCAGATGTATGTTACAATTCCCATTCTAATTAATATTTAACTACTTCATAAATAAAGAGCAGAATGGTACCAATACTGACAGTGTAGCATCCCTGGAAAAAATTGTAGCACATACCAAGAAATTAAATTCATCTGAGGATAACGAAGAATGAGTCACAGATCCTTTGGGTCAGATTCATCCATCAGGATGAGAGTGCGCTCTGCATCTTCCTCTGCCTTTGTTGTTTTAGAGATCAGGAGAACAGAGAATAGAGAAGCGGGAACAAAAGACAGGGTTCTAACCACCCTAGAACAAAGGTGAAGGACATCTCAGGTGTGGGGAATTCAAATCATTAAGGAAGCCCTGCCAGCCCTTCACTGGCCTGCCCAAGGGTCTCCACACCATGTGCACAACGTAGACTGAGTTTCATCCAACATATGTATTTACTTTTTGGATAAGACTATTAAACCACTAGGAAGGAGAAAAAAAAAGAATCATTTGTCTGGCATAAGAGAAGCTGAACCAGTGCAAAGTATTGCCTTTTTTTTTTTCAGAAGAAACTTTGCAATGAAAGAGTTGGGAGCCACTTGACCTGGATTATGAAACAAAGAGTGGCAATTAAATATGAAAAGTAGGGAAGCAGTGCAATTGTCTTTACTACATGAGAAATCAGTCTTTCCCTGTGAATAGATATACCAAGCAGCCCGATTTCAAAATTCACAGATTATCTATTGCTACATGTTGACTGCAACACTGAGATGCAGGGCACGTGAAATCTGAAAACAGTACATCTAGGAGTAAAGAGGTCTTCTTTCTGTACATCCATTACTTAGCAAAGGGAGAAATTCACATTTTTTTCTGAAGATACTGAATGGAGGAAATGAGCCTAAGGTAAGACAACGTGTTCAGATTAATTCTTCTCTTGACAGAGAATGGAGATAAAGTTGCTAGGATTTTATATTGCTTTAGAGTCCACTATAGACTTGCAAATCCATAAAACCACTTCTTATTGCCAAGCTTACCCTGGGACACTTCAGTTTTGTTAGTCTAAGAAATTTTGATACCTATATTGACATGATGAAACACAGAAGTTTAAGAACAGTTTACCTGCAGGAGTCTACTCATCTTCTAAGTGTTTAAGTTTGTGATATAATTAAAGTAAATATAATTAAGACAGTCAATGTGTTGTAGAACTAAGTTAATTTACCTCAATGACTGTGTCTTTTGTCATTGAGGTTCCCTTATGTTCCCTTGAGGTTCACTTGGCTCATAGTGGCATTTTCAGTAGGTCTGTGCTATTTGTCTGAGTGACGCAAATGTCACAAATGTTCTAGGATGTCTCCCTGTTTGAGAGTAGAGACATCAATATTGCTCCGAATATCAGCTCACCCTAAAGTACTTATCTAGGGAGGCATTCAGTTATTCAGTTGCTTAAATGCTGAGTCTTGTGTCATTTTAGATTCTGAGAAATATCTTTCCTGGCTTCTAGCTGCTGCTTGTGAGTAGTATTGTTTCCCATAAATCATGTCATTCCTTTAGGAATGCCTTAGGCATTTCAAAAAGCCCCAGTATTTAAGCTTCAGAAAGTTTAAACAGCTGAATTGTACCCTTAATGTCTGGTCAGCTAAATTGTTCTCTGGTAACAATGTCTGTTGAGTGTAACTATTGGGAAATCAAACTCTCAGCTCACATTTAAACACCTAAATATAGGTACTTTAATCTTAAACGGGATCCCACCTTGTAAAGGATGAGCTAAGTGACAGTACTGTGAGCCTAGAAAATGCTCTGAGAAGCTGTCAAGCATGGGGAAGAGCTTGATCTTCTCTCAATTTAGCTGATGTCTCAGCCACTCCTGGAACTGAGGCAAGAGAAGGGTCCAGAACAATGTTTGAGAAGTCGAGTCACCACAATGGGATGGTATTACTCATCTAATCTTGGAACTGGAACAAGAGAAGTTTCCAGAAGTCTAGGAGCAGCAAAGATCTTGTTTGTAGCAATTTGAACTTACCGAAGAATGTAAAATCTTAAGTGTAATATCTGAAACAAATGTTTATGCACAGCAGAGTGAATTACTCAACAACAGGACTAGAAATCCTATTGCTCCTACTGCAGGTCAAGGAAATCTTGCAGCCAAAGTTTCATTGAAAGTCATTCTTGGCGATGCGAAACCAAGTTCTGGTGGTAAACTATTTATCAATCCTACACATTTGCAACTTACCTTAAAGCAAATCTACTAAATAATAAATAAAAACATATGTGAGGGAGAACGTGTACTTTCTGTGGAATACCAAACAGTAGAAGTTTGCTCATCGTTCATCTGTGATAAAAAGCCTCTTTGGCTTTTGCAATACCCATTGCATTTAGACATTTAAAAGTTTTAAACCAAACTCACAGACTTCATCCTTCCTGAATCATTAATACTCACATCAAGGGTATCCAATGCATTATTCTCACATGCATACTTTCCTTACTCTTTCAAATATAATCAGTAATACTGAAGAAACTGAATCTATGAATAGTTCTATCCAGCCATGGATTAGTATTGAATGTCCCAGTACAAGTGGAACTGGTAGAGGAACTAGCCAAAGATTAGTTACATAAACTCATGAATAAAAGCCAACATTTTGTGTTCAGGTCAGAACATGGCACTGGAAGCATTTGCTGTTGGTAATATACATGTCATTCCTCTAAGAGAACAGAGGGCAAAATAATGCATTCAGAAACGTTGAATTGTACCTTTAAAATGTAAAAAAAAATGTTAATTGTACCTTTAAAAGTCATTTAGTCCAACTCCCCTGCAATGAACAGGGACACCTACAGCTAGATCAGGTTGCTCAGAGCCTAGTCCAGCTTGACCTTGAATGCCTCCAGGGGTGGGGCTGCCACCACATCTCTGGGCGCTCCGTTCCAAAGCTTCATCACCCTATTGTAAAAAAAAAATTCCTTGTATTCAGTCTAAATTTCTTCTCTTTTAGTTTGAAGCCACTTCCCCTTGTTCTATCACAACAGTCCCTACTAAAGTGTACGAAGGATGCAAGTATCTTTCAAGGGGAGCTTTGTAATTATTGGAAGAATAAAAGAATTAAACAATAAAAGAACTTAACCAAAATGAAACATTCCAGTTCTTTTGAGGTTTATCTATCTCTAGCCTTAGTTACTGTGAAATTCCTTGACAACAGTAACAAAGCGTTTACACTGAGATTCTTGACTTGTGCCCACCTGAAACATTCTTCTATTGACTTAGAAAGCTTTGGGGGCAAAAATTGTGTGAAGCAATGAGCCTATTCAATATTAGACAAAAGGATAAAGCATACAATACTGGAGACATATTTTCTCTTTGCCTATAAAATGTTCCAAGTGAAAACTGCTTCTTTCAACATTGCAGACCTTGTGGGAAATGACCTGTACACTGGATAAGTTGACAGGCACAGTAGGGGATTTCATTACACCTCAGAATGTGACTGGCACAACCAGCTTTCTCTGGCTCTCTGTAACCCCTGGCAAGTGCTTGGAATTGAATCTGTAAATGTTAATCAATATTTTAGGCCTATTAAATAAAGGAAGGCATTGTGGAAATCAAAGCACTAACAGCTAGCATGGTGCTATACAATGACTTTCAGGCCATCAGAAACCTTGTAGGGAGCAAAAGAGCAAATATTTTAATAAAACAATTACCTCTACAATTTCAAACCTGCAGAAGAATGTTTCATCTTCAACCCTATCACACTAACTTAATTTTCATTTCAAGCAGGTCAATGAACAGGAGCGACTCAATACAGATATTTAATGAATCTATAAAAAGCTATCATAAAAAGTATAAGAAAGTATAAGACCACCATGTGTTTAAACTTCTGCAAACACATCCATTTCTTAAAGATGAGACAGGGCAGAAGGCTACTCAAACCCTACAAGAATCTTGCCATTGATTTCAGTGAGTATAGGCACTGAGGGAGATTCATGGGTCAGACTGATTTAACAGATTTGTAGACAGCCACAGCACAGGAAGTTGTGGTTGAACTGGTAACCTGAGGTTCATTTCACAGAGAAAAGAAAACTTCTGTAGCGGAATTTATTTCATGCTAAAGTCAATGTCTAAAATAGATCGAATGATTTGTACCTTAATGACTTCTAGTTTTCTGAAGTGATTACAAAGTGAGCAAAAGGTAGCCAAAGCAACTGAGAGAAATTCAGTTAGACAAGATGAATCATTGCATCCTCATATATCTAGTGGTGTATAAACTAGATCGGAAATAGCAAGCATATCTGTGCTATCCTCAGGAAGTGTATGAAAGTGTAATGCACACACACACACAAAATTCAGAATTTTGAAGTGTTTCCTTGTTATGAAGTTTGAAATGGACCTATAGAAGTATATAGTTCTATAACAAATACTCACTGATTTAAAAATGATTTCTAGTTTCTTCTGCCCTCCACAAAACAAAAATTCAGCTGTCCAACCACAAAGGCGCAAGTTGCTACAGTATGATGTACCAGTTTTTGTCACTATTATTTTTATTATTTTTTAACATCGTAGTAGATGTGGGAGTTGGATGCTGCTAGGCACAAGATAAAACATTGTTTCTCAGCTTGTGTCTGGAAGTATTACTCTGCCTCTGAGAGAGGAAACAGTATCCAGGTTGCTTTCTTGACCGAATACCAATACAAGATATAAATGCAAATTGCTACTGAGCAAACTGTCTCTTCTAACATTAAAATTCTTTTTTTTTTCTGCAAGGTTACCACTATGAAGTATTGAAAAAGAGCAAAGAAAGACTCAAATTATTTCAGGGTTAATTTAAAAAATTGCTGCCGTTGGAAATTTTAAGATGATGAAATGTTAGTCTGCATGTACATCCCATTCTGAAAGTCAAGAAAGTTAAAATTTCTTTCTTACCTTGTATCAAAATGAAATATGCGAAAAAGGAAGACTGTTGCTTGTATTCTTGTAGAATGAGAAATACAAAGAAACAGATAACTTGCTGCACATCTTGTGTATCTGCTGGATACCTCTGCTCTGCTGTCTCTGATAACAATTTCATTTTAACTTTGATAAGAATTTCCTTGTTTGACTACACAGAGCAACATGGCAAAGTGCTGAATTTCTAAGTTGTATTTGTATAGTGATTGAGAGAGAGTCATTCACGGTTGCTGGTCATAACATGGAGGTCATAAGATGTTGTACTGGGCACCTGGCCCAATAGCTCCACCTGAAATGACATTTATCTCAGGCCCTGTTGTGATAGTACTAATTTCTCCTTGAAGAAATGCTATAGGTGCTGACACCTTGGAATACTACAGATCCTTTCAAGGATGGGTATGTTACTTAAAATCCCTGCATTTATGGAAGATTTTCAGACCTCCTGCCTCTGAGCCTGCACACAGACAAAGGAGCAGAGAGAGGTAGCGCTCCACACTCTTTCCTGTCATATCCACAGCCTCCAACACTCTTGGTGAAACATAAGTCCTAATCATTTTCTTTCATTTCATTCTCATGTTCTCTCTCCCTTGTTAAATAAAACACCTGTTATTTACAGCTCTCATCATCCAGTTCTCAATCTAATGAGACTGCAGAAAGTTTGCCTGCAAACTCCCACTCCTTCTGTCAGTTTGATTGTCTGGGGATGCCTTGTGAAACTATTCATGCTCTATGCTCCTCCTGCTTCCTCACCCTCTTTCCCCTCTCCTTAGCTGAGACTCGTGTTTGCCTGTCATCTTCCCTCATGTCATTTCTACAACATTGTGTAAGATGCAAAAAACAACACAAGTACGTTTAATTTACAAGTGTTATAACATGGGCCTCTCTCCATCACGTTTCAATTATCCCTACTGTAATTTGAGGATGTTTTATATTCTCACAGTGATGGAGCAAGTTCTCCCTGTGGTACTCCGGTTTTCCTGTATCTTCAGGTCTAGTTGAAAGACATGAAGAACAGAAAAAGTAGCTTTAATCTCTAATAAACATGGAAAGAATTTGAGGCTGTGCAATCAGAGCAGACCATGTGGGCTACGATATTAGGAGTACTTTCCTTCAAGAGAGCAGGGTCATTGATGGTGCTTTATGTGAAGCTGCTTTATGGGAATCAATGTAAGTTTCTCTCTAAGGAAATCTGTTGAAAAAAAAAATGCTACAAAGTTGCTTGCTGAAAAACTACTCCTACGAAATATGACTGATGCAATAAGTATATAAGCTGTACTGTAGCAGATCATAGACTTGGAGACCATTGTAGGAACCTGGTGAAAGTGTTAGTGAATGCCAAATGTATTAGAAACTGTCATTGTGTGTTTGTAGCCCAATACTTGCATGCTGGTTGTGAAAATCTTGCTTAGAGACAAGCCACAAACACAGAAAAACCTTAGCAGAGATGCTAGCACACTTTCATATGTGGTCTTTGGAAAGATCTACAAGGTGAGAGCAAACACTATTAAAAAAAAGGAAGGCACAACATTGTCTGAAGTACTTGAGGATGCCTGGTTCTGAAGTACCTGAGGCTGAGTAGATATTGGTGACAAGCTGGGGAAACTTAAAGAACCAAGTACAGGAGCAGTGAGAATAATAAATGACAAATGTTATTATTCTATCAAATACTGTTAGAGCAGAACAAGGTTACTCCCTCAGCCCACATCAGTGGGGTCCATCTCCAAACCTGTCCTAATCCTAACTGCTCAGCTATCCTTGCCAGCCCAGTGTTCGTGTCCCAACTTCCCTCCACCAATAGCTGTAGGCCTTTCTGCTTTTCCTGACATTGCATCCATCCCAAAGCCTCCACTGGTGCAGATTTTTACGAGCATGGCATGCAGACTCTTGTTCATTGCTGGTGAAAACGCATAGCTAATTGTGGTGACTATGTTGAAAAATTGTGTTTTGTAGCTGACAATTTGCTCTATCAACTGCTCTTACTGTGCTCTTTGTACCTGTTGTAGTTTCCACGGGAAAAAATAGTAGGTATTACTTTTGGAGTGACCTACATAGATGTCTAAATACACATGTAGTTGGTGAACTTGTATGCAAACTTATGGAAACATGGCCAGACTGTGTTATATAACAAATCTCTTCAAAGCCACAGAAACTTATTTACAAACAAAGGCAGCTTTTAAAGATTTTTTTTAAACATTCTGTTTAAATACAAATTACTCCACAACCTCAAACAACAGGATTACATTAAAAGATCAAAGTTATCCACTATTTCTCAAGAACTAGCCATCTGCTTCAGAATGTCAAATTATGGCTTTATATAAAGGCACGCTTTACCTATTTCAGTTCAGCTTTTCCTATCTTGATTTCGTCCTTTGAAGAACTGCGGTAAAGGTGAAAAAAGAAAAAAGGCAAGGAAAAAAAGAAAAGCATGGACATAATTGGAGGGGAAAAAGTCAGTCTCTTAGTTTCATTGTCATTGGTCTTTAAAAACTAAAATCACGTTACTTTTCCTCACAATAAAATAAGATCTCCCCCAGCTGTGAAATTTTCCCCATAGAAACCTTACATAGCAGTAGTAAATAATGCAGCACAAGGTAATGGCAATGACAAATTAGAGCTTTGTTTGAATGCACACTGTGCTTTGTGCATGTTGCAGAATTCAATGGATAGCGATCCAAAGCAGAGGAAGAAACCTGTTTTTGTTCAGATTACATAATCCACTTGTCTTTGTTGTTACCATTTTAGGCATTTTGTCCCAAGATGTTCTGCTTCTCATAAAGTGCATTCAGCCTTATCTTGAGCTTAGAAGCCTCAGGTTTTGTTACAATAGTTATTTATAACTTAACTATATATATGTATAAAAAAAAGATAGCTGAACAAGAAAACACTCCTTCAGTCATAAATAAATAGCTCATTTGTACCTGGGGAGAAGAATAGCTTTCAAAGTGCTTCCACTTCAGTTACAGAATTGTGACTTCCAGGTAGAAACCATTGGAAGACAGCTTTCTAAAGCCAGTTTTGTGCAGTCTAGTGCTGAAAGTTTATAGTTGAGATTTTCAAAATGACTCTGGGATTTGAATAACTTTTTGCATTTTTAGGTGTCCAGTTTGGAATGACTCTGAAAACTGCCTTTATAATACTAAACATTTCCAGCTCCCTGAAAACCAGGCATTCTTGTCAAAAATGAAGGATTAAGGATATAGAAATGAGAGAACAAAGTTCTTGTCTATGAGAAGGTGAGTGGCAGCTGCAGACAGAGGTACATAATCATGTAGGATAATTTGGGCCTGTGAAATATAATAGACCTAAAGAAAAGAAGTACTGAAAAGTTTCCTATCAAAGATCTAAATAATGACATACAAACTATCGTAAATATTAGTTTTGTGCCCAGAAGCTTATTTCAGATAGGGATCAGACTTTTCATTGAAACAAGTAAACCAGGAACGCTGTCATGTTTATGATGATACTGGTATAACTGATTTGATCTCAGTTGTGGTATGAAACTAAAATCCTGATAAATATTTTTCTTCTTTCCTAAGATGAATCAGCTATACACGGATAACTACGTCACAGGGTTATTATATCCACTATGGTGTTCAGTGATAAAATAACTTTACAGTGGGAACACAAAAGTTTGATACGCTCACAAGATCTTGCATATTTGCTGCAGTGAAAGTGTCATTAAGCTAATCAAAAGAGTTTAAGTTTCAAAAAGCAGGAAAAAATGCCGGTAGTATGTTCCCCCTTATGTGCAGGTTTTGCAGGGATGTTTTGACTTCTCATTTTGGTAGATTTCCTTTAGTTGTGCAGGGTAGAAAGATAGAGGAGAATCAGAGTTTATGCAGTGACTTGGAATTTGAAGCACACATAAACAAGATTTGTTACTACATTCAGGTTGAGGCTGGGTTTGTGCTGCCTGACCTGCTTTGCTGGTCTCTCTGATCATCATCCACTTTACATTTGAACATTTTCAAACCTCTCAAATAAACAGTTTTTTTCTTTTTTTTTTCCCCTTTGTGATTATGCTAGGAGGGTACACTACCAATTTCCCCAGCAAACAAGATTTCTAAGCAGCAACAGAAAAACCTCCTGACCTCTCCAATGCACGTGCTGAAATGCAGCATTTCTCTACTCTTGAATTCCTTTCAGCTGAAGTTGAAACCTTTCATAGTAAATCACATATTGTGTTTAGGAACTTCTAAAGAAGGTGTTAATATAATTGAGACATGATAAGTTTGACAGTTGATGTTATTATATGAGTTTCACTCAGCAGCTTTCTGAAGCAATAATAATAATAATAATAATAATAATAATAAAAATGTCTTCCTAAAGGAAGGAAGCTTATGCTTATAACAATGAAATAACTCCATAATAACCTGCTTCAATCTATAAAGTACTTGTCCCAGTCCCAATATTCAACATTTTAAAGTAGATCACATATAACTATTCTGATTCCCATATTTTTGATATTATTTTTAAAATAGATATTTTGCAGCTGTAACATTGTATCCTGTGTTTATTACTCTCAATAATATTTGTGTAGAAGTACTGATGAGAAAAATATCTTATAGTTGGCTACCTGACACTTACTTTAAATCTCACTGCTCTTCAGTGTGTATCATTAGGCTGGAGTCCTGCTCTAAATTTCCACTCCTATTATAGTTTGAGAGGCTGTAACTAATATTAAATATATTTCCAAGTTTGTTGAAAATCAAGCCAGATAATAGAGAAAGGCCTGGGGACAGAACAGAGCTGCCAGAAATGTTATTTGGAGAGCGTGGAAACAGGAGAGACTCAAAGTATCATTTAGTTGATTCATTATGTGCTGAAATTTTGGTCACCTAAGTGATTTAGTTGATCAGTAAATGTTAGGATTCAGACTGCTAAAAAAGGTAGGAAGATTTTTACTTTGCTTGTGGCCTATGAGGATACGCTAAAAAATTGATCAGAAAGCTTAACATGATGCTAGATGTACAAAATAATAATAAAAATATTTTAAACCATCCCTTCAGTTCATGTATGTTAACACATGATGAAATTGAAGACATATCTGACCAATATAGCCTTGAGGATATTCTTGGAATGTGCCATGTGAAACTGATGCTGCTTTACAAAGAGCTCAGTGAGTTCTCAGGATTTGCAGCATCTCTCCATATTTCTTGCTGAAGCATATTTTTCTGCCCAGTTTGCCTCTCTGTTCCTTCAAGCCTGCCTTTTTATAGATCATTCTTTTGAAGACAGTAAGAAGTTTTATAAATTCTAAATATAACATCTTTTATGCAATCACCTTATTAGACTCCTAGCATTCACTTTATAACACAATCATTAATTATAATATTGAAAAGATGTCTGCAAATGTTAACTGAAAATTTGCTTTCACAAACATCAGAATTTAAATTCCAAGTCACGCATGTCAACCAGGGATAAGCCTTCTGAGGTCATATTAATAGCTACGTGACGCTGGGATGAGCTTAGGTGTATGTCAGTTTTTGCACAGGCTGAGGCTATGTTAGGCAGTCCTGAGAAATCCAGAGTTATTGTTACAGCTGTACAAATTTTAAACAGGGCAATGTCTATGGAGAAGAAGGTGTATTCTTGTGTCCATTCCCAATTTCATCATAAACTGTCATGTTTGATCTTCGTATTGATCACAGAATCACATAATCACAACATGGCTGAGGTTGGAAGGAAACTCTGGTCTAATACTTCTGCTGAAACAGGGCCACCTGGTGTAGGTTGCCCAGGACCACGTTCAGGTGGATTTTGAAGATCTCCAAGGAGGGATACTCCACAATCCCTCTTGTAAAACAAGTTGTACAGTAAAGTATTGCAGACACCTCTTCAATACTTCAGTCAATGATTCCTGTATTACATCCATCCCTGAAAAGGAGGACAGTATCTATATTATTAATTCCACTTTTCAACAGTTTGAATCAACCAAGGAGGAGGAATATTTTGTCCACTTGAAACTGAGAAGTATAGGTGGACAGAACGAATTCATCTCACCAAATCTGAGAGCATTTATGAACTATGCTATAAGGCTGCTTGTCTTTCATGTACTTAAGAATGAATGATGATTCTGTACTTACAGATGTGGTGCAGCTCTGTTTTCTTAACTATCTAAGCACACTGGAGTCAAGTACTATGAAAAATGGTGTTCCATACAGGCTGTTCTGCAATTCATATTGCTTAGGTTAGATACGTGGCCAGAGAAGACTGCTTCTGTAGGAATTCAAGTCATGTCAGGCCTTCCTAAGAAGCTCAAAACAAAGGTTTGTGAACTTTCATCTTAAGAGAAGTAAAAGTATTTTACACAATTTCAGTTTTGAATTAGTGAGGAAAAGTAGGAGAGGAGAAATGCAGAAAGAGATTTTGAGGCCAGTATCCTTTTATTGCCTTGGCCCATGACGACAGAGGAAGATGTTGGTGGTATGGCAGTAGAGGTTGAACCTTCTCACCAATGTTCCATTACATTTTGTTGCCATGTGACAGATGGCAGCAGAGGGCCAGTCCAACAAAATGGCGTTTGACACAGAAGTGCATGTGAAGCAAAGGTGTGGAATTGCATTCCTCCGTGTGGAAAAAATGGCACCCATTGACATTCATAGATGCTTGCTGAATGTTTATGGAGGCCAGACAGTGGATGTCTGCACACTGAGGTGGTGAGTTGTGTGGAAAATGGGTCACATCCACTGATGCATATTTTTACAAGCATGGCATGCAGACTCTTGTTCATTGCTGATGAAAATGCATAGTTAATTGTGGTGACTATGTTGAAAAATGGTGTTTTGTAGCTGAGAACTCCCTGTGCCCTTTGTATCTGTTGTAATTTCCGTGGTAATAAACAGGAAGCATTACTTTAAGAGCAAACTACATGTTTATCCTATGATCTCATTAACAATAAGATGCATTTCTATGTTAATACTGTGATCTATGTGCTTTGCAAAAGACTCTAGTTGAAGATCATTTAGTCTTGAGTGTTTCTTTTTCTGGCTGGGCAATTTGAGTTGTTTTTCGGGAAACCGATAGTATTTTCCAGGCATTTTTATTTTTTCTTGCCAGGGAAATAAAAGACAGAATTCTGACAGCACACGCTCAAAACACTGCAGACATTAATTAACAAGCAAGAGATGATGAACAAGTGGTGAAAAGTTTCAGCGCTTCTGTCTTGCCTTGAAAACCCGAGCAGAATGGCCCATGCTTCTATGGACCAGTCAACTATAAATGCCAACCGGGAACAGAATGACAGTATTCAGATTCAAAGTCTGCAGTCAAACTGTCAGTGGCATCTAATTAGTGGAGTTCTAGATCAAGAATAAAATGTGTTTGACTCCTTATAAATATGATGTGTAAAAATGTTACATAATGACATGCTGCTCCTCTACATCCCCCTTAATGTTTTGACAAGGGGCGTCAAGTGGTGAAAAACTGCAGAGCGCAGAAGAATTTCAGCTACTGCTTGCTAAGGGCTGAATTCTCCATTTCAATTTCTTAAGCATTAAGATCCAGAAATGGGCCAGGCTCTGGGGATAAATGAAGAGGTTGTTAAGTTTAATGAGATATTAGGATCAGGAGGTTTTTTGTGGCTTATTTTTTCTTTTCTTTTTTTTTTTTGACAAAAATTGTAATTTGTATAATATGTTAGAGAGTAGACTACTGGAAGAGAAAATGTGGTCTACTGACAGAGGCAGTTGAAATCTATCCATAGAAGACTCAAGTCCAGAACTGCTTCTCCTTCCCTGGAGATATTCAAGACCCATCTGGATGCCTACCTGTGCAATCTCCACTAGGGAACCTGCTTTGGCAGGGGGGTTGGACTCGATGATCTCTCGAGGTTCCTTCCAACCCCTACAATTCTGTGATTCTGTGATTCTGCAGGGCACCATCTATTCCTAGGCAAATTCTTTAAAGCAAAATTCCCACTGTTTGCCATTATATGCCTATTTCACATTTTGTGGGTGCTGGACATGGGATCTGGGGATCATCTGCTTTGCGGATACCAAAGAATTTGCAACAGTGGTGATCAGGGCTATAAAAAATATAAAATTATGGAAACAGAAGCACCTGTTAATGGGCTTGCTTGCTATTCCCATGAAAAATTAAGCCTTGAATAATTCACTGGTAAATGGGAGGCTGGATCTATCCCAGATAATTTTGAGCACTTATTAGACTTGGAATCGTAGTTTCCTTATGGTCTACTGGTATATGATACAGATAGGAACAGAGGTGAAGTCTGTGCTGTTCTGTAAAGATTTGGTTCTTTCCGCCAACTACAGGCCAAAATAGAAGTTGGTGGGTTGTTGAGTCAGATACCAGAGTTATGCAACTAAAAAAAGAGGGGTAAATCCAGGTCAACCATCTCCCCTTCTCCTCCTCTAAAAAGGGAATAATCTCTTTGTCTAACAGAAATGTTATGCATAAAAATTCAATAATCTTTGTGAAGCCAATGGATGTTACAAAAGACAAGCTGTGTGGAAATGCTAGGAAGAAATCAATCATTCTGTCTGCAGAGCAAAGTCTGAATATTGTACAGTAAATAAAGCTTGAGAATATTGAAAAAAATGGAAAAGTATTGTCTGGCTGTTCATTAATAGCTGACTGTCCAGCCTGTTCTCTAAGTGTGGCAGAGACTTTGTAGGAAAGAAATAATGTAGACAAAATACAAAAAGAGACAGCAGAGGCAAGTAAAGTTTTTTTTTTTTTTTTCTGCTAAGATTTAAGCAATTGGGTTTTAATCACAAATTTAAAGATTATTCATATATGCAAGCTATAAATTTACTTCTCCTATAATTACATTTATTCATCATGAAATGCTTTCCGGTGATTTGCTGAAAAATATCACGGATGCAAGAATATTAATACATTAGTAAGTTAGTAAGTTAGATATCACAGAGGCATACCAGCCCTGAGATGCAGGCAGCTATGTATACAGAATATAAATACCAGTTAATGTAGTACAAGAGTGCAGACTGACTAACTGAAATTACCTAACTGTTACAAACAGGTCTCCAAAGCTATAAAACAAAGATCAGAATCTTATCTCATTTACACGAGTTTTATGCTTAGGGAGCTCCTAATTTACGCAGATGTCAAAGAAAAGAGAATCAACCCAATTACAGACTGAATTTATTGTGCCATCATATTAGCCAGTTTAGCTATTTCACTGATGACCACATCATTAACATCTTTTCAGGACAGCAATAACTGAGTCATTTTTATTGCTGTAATTAATATTGATGGCAATGAAACAAGCACTATATGTACTTGACTCATATATATTGCAGATGGGTGTTGCAAATGCAAGTAACTTCTTGATCATTTCTTCCTGTTAGTGTTAGATATACAGGCTCATACTTGTCATAGTTATTTCAGATAATTAATGTAATTAATGTTGAAATATACAACAAATCCTCAAAATTGTCTCAAAATAAATTTAAGTGATAACATGAAATATTTTTCATGAGTCACAGACATGTAAGCCTGTTATCTGTCTTAGAAAAAATATCTAGCTATTAGAGATTCACTGTTCCTTAAGGAATCTTATGATAAAATAATAGAAAAATAAAAAGAACAAACTGTATCCCAAGCATTCATTTTGGGATAATCCCCAAAGAAAAAAAAAATCCTTCACCTGTCAAATATTATCTAGCAGAAGAATGGAGCAAGTGAAAGGTATGCTTTTGTGTTACTCTAAAAACAAAAGATATTGGGAGACTTTTAAGGACATATTGTAAAGCTTATTATTTCTTCCATAAATTTGAAGTAAATTTGCAGTTTCTTTATTTAAAATAAGATTAAAATATCTGTGATATAGAGACCAAGGAAGACTTTTCAAATAGGTCATCATGACAGTTTTCATAGCATTACAGAATTGACCAAAACAGACTATACGGGAAGACAATCATTCATGTGAGTCAGAATTAAATAGAGGCAGATCTTTTTAACCATAAATACCTAATTTGATAAAATAGAAGAATCAAATTTTTATAATGTAATAGTTCCCCTATGAAATCTGAAAGGTGCTTACATGATATAATTTCCTTATGCATGTTTATTTCCCCTTCATATATACTGTCAACTGGTTATTTTAAAGTGGAAACTCAAGTATGCCTGAGAAGAAAATCTGTAAGCCACTCTGCATTCTCTGCTTTCTTTCCGTTTGAAATAAACACAATGTATAGGAAATATTTGGAAACCTGATGTTCTAGCAAAAGAGTAGGCATTAGCATCAATGATTTAACCAGCACTGAGCTATTAAACTGGAATTTGAAGAAAGAAGCAAATCTACCATCATCATTCATAGGAAAATTCCAGGATAAATGTCTTTTACATTTTAAAAATATTTCTGCATTTTTACAGACTTTGCTTTTTATTATCCCGGACCAACTTTTTGCAACAAAATTTATTCATGTAATTTTCCAATGGAACAGAAACCATCTGGATTTGGTTTAAAGTTTGTTAGGATGCCCACAAAGCAAAGAGGAGTTTTGCAATTCCAGTTTCATGTAAAAGTTTTCCCCTGGTTTGGAGTGACTGAGATCTTTTACTCTCACATGATCTGTAATTTCTGAGAATCTGATCTGTTTTTCTAATTATTTTTATTTTTTTTTTTATCTCACTGCAATTTTTTTCCTTAAGCCTGTAATGGTGAAACAAACAGAACTCACGGGGAAGTAAACAAACACAGCAAAGTAATATTGCAAAGCAATAACAAAATCAGTATTAAAAATCCCTAAACAAGACAGGGAAAAAGTAGGCATTTCCAGAAAGACAATTAAAATTGGTAAACATTTTGCAAAAATATCATTATTTTAAATGCCAACTTTCAAAGGGATTTTTTTCTTTTCAACTTGGATTATGCTTACATTTACTTCGTTTTGAATCTGCCAGTCTACTTCCCCAAGTGGTTCAGGATGGAATAATGCTTTAAAATGTACATAATGTTTTGTCTATATATGATTTAAATAAAATTATGACCATTACAAATGATCCAGCTGCTATAGCAGGGTTTTATGTTTGTCATAAATTTTTAACGCATAAGAAAATGAATCAAAATGTAACTCCCTTATGGTCATTAAATAATAACTCTACATTGTCTATCATACTTAGGTATCCTATTTTAAAACTTTGTGAAGAAAAGGGATGTAATTAGGTTGATGGATATTTTTGATAGGGGAATAATAATGTCTTTTTCAATGATAATGCAAAAGGATGAAATTCCATCTAGTCATTCTGCTGACTTTTATTACTAAGGCATTACACAAATGCAATTTTGGGAAATGAACTGAAGGGACTCAACTGAATATTTTTAGAGGTAAAAAAAAAAAATTATACGTTGGCAAGAGTTAAAGCATGTCTGATGCCTCAAATGCATTCTCATGCTGAAGTGAAGAGAAATATAAAGAAAGGTCGGAAAAAAATGGTGAAAAAGTATAAACTGTCCCTTTCTTTCCATTAACAACGCTGGAAATAGATATGGAAATATGATAGAAATAGCAGTTCAATTCACTGATCAATGGAGTATCCAGACAGCTAAGTACTCACTGAGTATCTAGTAATGCCAAAGCCTTTGCTCAGGCATGTTTTCATCTGTAGAAGTGGGAATGGAGAACCAAGTCAAAATACAAACAGTGAATTCTACAATATTTGCATGCATTAATTAACCCAGTGAATTGATTTTCATGCGGATTAAACATGGTTCTAACTTGGAACAATAGAAAGAATAAGATCAGTTATGTACAGAAGAATGCACAAATTATCCTGTCTCAAAAATAATCTTGTCCTGACATTAACTGCTGAAATTAGCAGGGAATTTTCTCCCATCATCATTATAAAATCATAGAAAAAACTTCCAAAATTTACAGCCTGAAAGTTAGAGACACTGGGGTAGCAAGATAACTTTTAAAATACATGCATGGATTATGAGGTGTAGGATTAATCTAAGGGTTAAAAGCTTGACATCTAAGCCTGAGCAGGTCATAAGACCTCTCTTAACAGTCAAAGGAGAAAAATAGGCCTCCAGGTGACATTTTAGCATGAAACAGGTAACTAAGATCAAGTGAATCACCCTCAAACCCATCAACATTCTTTTGGTGCTGTATTTATTTAGGTAATAGAAGAGAAATTATACAAAAGAGACATTTAAGGAAGTAATATACTAAAATGCAAGTGTGTGCAACATGTAACGCTGGGCAAATATTTGATCTCAGTGGCAAAATGTAAAATAGGAACACGTGTAACTTCATTGAACACCTACTCAGTAGACACCCTAAAAGTTATGGAATTGGTGCTCGAATTAGAGAAAAGATGTCAAACCTTGTAGGACTGTTACTATGATAGTTTTGAAAGCTGAGGCTAGTTTATATTTTGTAGACATTTAAAGGCCAGGTTGTCTGTTATTACAGATCAAACAATTGTTTTCAGAGATTCCTCATTCTAGGTTAACACCTTGTTGAGAGCTGTATGAGAGCAGTCTTGAATTCACTTCAATTAGGGACATTTAGGGCCTTGAACTTGGGTAAGCAAATGCTATATTATAATGGAAAGAGAGTTTGAACATGCGCTTAATAGGTAGCTAGGGGTTCACTGATAAGACAGTCCATGGTGAGAACTTCCTGCAAGTCAGAATTTCTCTCTACAAAAGGTTTTTTTTTTATGTGGCCAAGGCAAATAAATGGAAGGCTGATAAACGAAACCTTCTAATGCATACTGAACTACCCAGAACTCAGCAGTTTGTACTAGGTCTCCAAATTTTTGTCATCCACAGAGGGTGAAAATCGAATACGAAGCATGCCTATGGCATTTATCAAAAATGTGGAGATCCATATTTCAGTCCTCAGTATCAGACAGTCTGGTAGTTTCATATTGACATTTATGAGTCAATAAAAGTCGATCCTAGCCCTTCACAGCTAAATGAAAGCTAAAATTTGTGGGCAGGAATTTCAGAGTTTAAGATCTGCTGAAAAATTGATGATGTTCTAGCACTTAAAGTCTGATTAACCAAAGAAAGAGGTTCATTGAGCTATCCTGTTGTCTATGTTCTTCCAATAACTTTAAGACCCACTGATCAATTTGACAGTCTGGTGAAGCCTCAAAATATGAAATTCCATGGAGAACAGGTAGCAAAGAAGAGCTGCCAAGGTCCAAATTCAGCAGTTATTGTTTTACATCCAACCATTCCTGTTACTGAGGACAGTAACACTATCAAGATATGATAACCCTTGCTTGGAGGGGTGGTGGTATTGCAGAAAAGATGTTATACTGCATTTTATCCACTGTATTACAATGTGGAGAACTGGCAAGAGGCAGGACGCCAAATTGTTGGTAATCATGCATTGTTAGTCTTACTGTACAAAGAACAGCTTGTTTTACATTGAGAGATATCGAGAAAAAAGCTTTGGCTTTGTAATGCAGGATTACTGGCAAAAAAATAAAATATCTAGGCCCAATTTTCTTTTCAGTGCTTAGTGTGCTTCTAATTTGAAGCAGAATAACTACCATTTCAATCTGAGGTTCTTTGAGAACATAAAAAAGTACAGGTTTTTTTTCTACATTTTTCTTATTCATTAGATTCTAATTATGACCATTGACTGCCTCATAATGAAGTCAGTACAATTCTCTAGAACAATCCTACCAGTGGAATAATACTGAGCTTTAATTTGCATATATTTTCTTTGAGATTTAGAGTTACTTTGGGAAATTTCTTTTACCCTCCTCACATCAGCATTTTATACATAAATATATACAATTAAATATTTAAACAAAGCCTACATTTAATAATTTGAAAGCATTCTCTCATTCTTCTGCTGATAAGCACCTGAGAATGAAGAAAACCATAGTGATTTATCTTGGATACAATTTGAATGCAAAAGGCAAAAAAAACAAAGTCAGACAATGTTCTGTAGATTCACAATGTTTACTTCCTTCAACTTTGGCATGGTTGCTCATGGACTTTGAATTTGAGAAACTAGATTGGAATTTCATGCCTTTGGGATCTTGTCTGTATTTGAAAATGTTTTATTGTTTTTAGCAATAATAGTGGAATCATAATGTCACTTACTTAGGTTTTATATACCATAAAGCATTACTAAAGCTCTAGACACCTAATCACTCCTCACTGTAATCCCATGCAACATTTCTGACAATGTTATTCGACATAATTTCCTTTAGTTTTGATATTTAGTACTAGTGAACATGAGAAGACATTTTTCCACTAAAATAATAGTTCACTAAAAACCAAACCACCAAGTCACCATCACTTTTTTTCTCGTTACCCTTTTTTCAGTGTCAAGATTCAGCAAGATGAAAAATATTTCCTTTAAACTCAAAGCAAATTAATAGAGGCAAGCAGAAAAAATCATATTCTTAATAATTTAATTAAATCATTTTTGTACTATTCATTCAGAAGGAGCACTTTTTTCACCTTGTCAATTTTTTGAATTTTGAGTAATTTGTCTGTACTTAGGATTCCAAGTGTTCCTCTTTGGGTTAAGTTGTGCCCTTCTTCCTGACAGAAGAACCTGTATAGTAGTGATAACCATGACCGTTGTCTCAGACATATTTATTCCAAAGAAACATTCACTACAACAAATTAGAAAGAATTGGGTTGAAAGTGAACAAAAATTACTTCCCCTCAACACGAGGATCAGGGCTTCTCTGATTCCTCACATAAATTTTTTTAAGCCTTACTGTGTGTCGAGATTCCCTGGGCATCTATGTTGACTCCCAGGTCTTTCATTGGTTTTTAGTCATTCTCTGGAACATTCTGTTCTAAGGTTACCTGCGGGCAATAAATAAATCCAGATAAATATTTAGATCTATGAAAATCTACTGGCATCTATGTTTTCATTACACAATTTCTAGTAAGAATGACTATCTCTATGCTGTCCCTGAAGCAGGGGTGTTCTAAATCCCAAACACAGCCCCATACCAGACACTAGGATGAAAATTAACTCCATTTCAGCTGAAAGCAGGACAATGAGGAAGGTAGATAAAGTTATTGCTGAGGGTACAACTGCTACTCTGTCAAAGACCTTGTGGGACCTGAAAGTACTATTTCACATATTTCTCTTGTGCTTAGTGAAATATGTAGGGACTTCAGTTTGTTTTAACTTTTTTTTTAACTTTTTTGCACTGATTTTATATAAGTTGGGATACTTTAAAGATACAAAATTCTTACCCCATTAAGGAAATATTTTCAGCATCCTGAAAATCATTATCTGCTATGAGTCAGGGGAAAAAAGCATGTCTTACCCCTGATTCATAACAACTTTGATGCTGAAGAGACTTGTTGAAAATGCTAATTAAAGGGAGCAGAAAAGGGCAATGAATGAATTATCCCTGTAGATTTATGAAGCAAAAAATAATCAGTTCCAAATTGGGAAGTTCTCTTTTGTTTAATTTTATAATTATGGTGGCAATATGAGCCTGCCCCTGGCATCAACTTTGTCTGCTATTATTTTCTCACTTACACCTTAGTGTTATCTTTTCCCTTCTATGCTGAATAGTCAGGAATATTTCTCATTTTGGAAGACAATCAATATAAGCCAGGAAGAGGACAGCAGCAAAGATTTCAGAAATAATGAACAGAGAATTTATGCATTGTCTAGGAAATATGGCACTTGAATGAAACTTTCAAGGTCTTTGGTGTTTGTTTTTTTTTAATTTTAATTTTAATTTTAATTTATTTTTTTTAATGGATGACAAAAGTGACTCCAGGGGGGCTATTCTATTCTGTTGCATATTTAAGTGCATGATTGCACATGCAAAAACATATATGCGAGATTGTATAATTCGTCCCCTAAACCTTGGTCAACTTTTTTCCCCTTCCTATGGAGATGTCCATCATCATATCCCTATCTTCTAATCACAGGCTCCAACATTTTGACCCCTAATGCACCTCTCTCCCAAATCCCTTTTCATACTCAATGCAATAACTACCACTTCTCTTAATCTTGTAGAAAGCTCATCACGTATTCATTTTTTTCTGCATCTAGAATAGAAAGCCTAAATTTTCACTTAGCCTGGTCAGTCACGAGCAAAACTGGCTGGAGAAGTGAGATCTGACACTAAAATATCACCTCTAGGGACGAATCACCTCTAGTCTTTTGCCATTCACTGTATGCACACAAAGACTTAGTTGCAGATGAGGGAAGGACATCCCAACAGAAAGCTTACAGTTCATTCTATACATTGCTTTAAAGTGTTTATGCACCACTTGTCTTTGTTACAACAGCTTGGAAATTTATGAGTTATGGACAAGTGATTTATGAGGTCTTAAAAATATGACAACCAAATGACACAAACAGAACCATTAAAGTCAAATTAAACATTTAACTTCTCATCAAACAGCTAGCCAGTATTGTATACATTAAGCTGCAGAAGTGCCTTTTGAAGAGGTATATTTAGGTCAGCATTGCTATGTCAAAATCTTTTTATGGATCTCTTGAATTTTTACACTGCTGAGCACAATGTGTTGGTGCACAACACGTTAGCCACACCAAGTTGCGCCACTGGAGAAAATTATAAATATTTTTAGAATTAGTGATTGTATACTAGACACATTAGTCTGACCATAAAACTCTTCTGTTGTTTAAATGAAACTCACTTTTTATCATTAGATCACCATAAAATGGATTGAATTGGCTGAAAGCAATTCAGAAAATAACTTATTTTCAAAATGTGTTCATCGAATAAGATGCTTTGCCCATATACATAATCAGGTTAAACAGGGGCAGATATGTATGAGATTAATGTTATTTGTATTATCATAAAATGTGGAGGTCTTGTTAGATTTGGACATTGAGCTGTTGACCGCAACAATCTGAGTGTGCCAAATGGAGATGGGTGATGAGTTGTGTTCCTCAGGGATCAGTACTGAGACTGATACTGTTTAACATCTTTGTCGGCGACATAGACAGTGGCATTGAGTGCACTCTCAGCATGTCCATGGATTACGCCAAACTGTGAGTTGCAGTTGACACACTAGAGAGTTGCCATCCAGAGAGACCTGGACTGGCTTGTGAGGTGGGCCCATGCCAACCTCATGAAGTTCAACAAAGCCAAGTGCAAGGTCCTGCACCTGGGTCGAGGCAATCCCAAGCACCAATACAGGCTGGATGGAGAATGGCTTGAGAATAGCCCTGAGGAGAAGGATTTGGGGGGGTGTGTTGATGAGAAACTCAACACGAGCCTTCAGTGTGCGCTTGCAGCCCAGAAGGCCAACTGGATCCTGGGCTGCGTCAAGAGAAGCGTGGCCAGCAGGTCGACGGAGGTGATTCTGCCCCTCTACTCTGCTCTTGTGAGACCTCACCTGGACTATTGTGTCCAGTTCTGGGGCCCCCAACACAAGAAGGATGTGGAGCTGTTGGAGCGGATCCAGAGGAGGGCCGCAATGATGATCAGAGGGCTGGAGCACCTGCTCTGTGAAGACAGGCTGAGAGAGATGCGGTTGTTCAGTCTGAAGAAGAGAAGAATCGGGGGTACACTATAGCAGCCACCCAGTACCTGAAGAGGGCCTACAGGAAAGCTAGGGAAGGACTTTTTACAAGGGCATGTAGCAACCAGGACCAGGGGGAACAGCTATAAATTGGAAGAGGGTAGATTTGGATGATATAAGGAAGAAATTCTTCACTGTGAGTGTGGTGAGACACTGGAAGAGGTTGCCCAGAGAAGTTGTGGATGCCCCCTCCCTGTAAGTGTTCAAGACCAGGCTGGATGGGGCTTTGAGCAATCTGGTCTAGTGGGAGGTATACTTGTCCATAGGAAGTAGGTTGGAACAAGATGATCTCTGAGGTCCCTTCCAACCTAAACCATTCTATGATGATCAAGACCTCTTTCTTGCGTCACTATCTTGGAGAATTCACAGATTAAGAAGACAAGATTTCCAAAATAAAAAGGAAGACTTTTGAAGATGGGAAAACAGCTGCATTGGGAGCATGGAATGACCTTTGCATGGTTGAAAATTGTCAGGCTGTAGAGTTGAGAACGCAGTTCTATGGTTCCTGAATTTCCAAAAGCAGTGACTTGTCATCCAGAACATAAATATTAGTATTATTATCATACCACTGATGTATTATTTTTTGTTTGTTTATTGCAGTGCACACATTGTGATAGGGACTTTTCTAAGAACTTCACAGGGGGGAGTTTTTGTGCTGGAAGTTGAAAGATTGTATTCACCATTCCTGCTTCATGTTTGTTTTGTGAGGAGCAGACAGAAAGAGTGCGAAGCAGTTTACCAGAAACTTAAATAATTGTCTACCCTGTAAGTCAAAATGTTAAGAAGTTCCCAATTAGGAATTTTTTAAAAAAATGACTTTTTATGTATGTTCATGTTTTTGTCACATGTTCAGCTATAAGTTATTTCAGTGTTCATGCTTTTCAGACTTCAAGCCCAGAAAATAATTATATATGAAAAATTCAGATTTTAGGATTCATAATTTTATGAGAAATAAGAAAATATTGCCAACATTGCCGTGTAATGGGAAAAAATGACACTGTTGAAGGATATATTCAACATACACACTAAGAATTTTTGACAAAGGTATTGAGATGGACATTTGCGCACATGAGCTAGATGTCTCAGCTCTCCTTGCAGTCATTGGACCTACACGTGATGCAGTCAGCACAGACTAGAAACCTGTGTAGCTGTCACTAGAAACATCTACTCTGTGTTAAAGTTCATTTCTAGACTTTGTCCAATGTATTCATTAGATTTCTATTAGAGAAGGAGGTTAGAGCCTTAGCAAGAGTATTTGCATATAAATGCATGAACATATGAAAATAAATATATAAATTCTCATTTGCACAAGTATGGTGTCTTAGTTTCTAACAGAAGTTACTTCTCTCACAGTGTCTGGTATGAAGTTATGTTTTGTTTTCAGAAGAGAAACAAAACTGATAACACCTGGCGGTGTTGAACACAGCCAAGGACATATTTTGTTCCTCAGTGAAGCAGTTAGAAGGCATAAGGAGCCGGGAACTGGGAGGGGACAGGACCAGGGCAGCTGACCCAAATTGACCAAAGGGATATTCCATACCATATGACATCATGTAATATAAGGAAGGGAAGTGAGCTGGGAGGGCCCGTTTGCTGGGGGATTGGCTAAGCATCGGTCGCGGTCGGTGAGCGATTGCTGTGTACAATCACTTGTTTTGTATATAGTTATCATTACTGTTATTTTACTCTATTTTCCTCTTTCTGTTAGTAAATAGTTTTTATCTCAACCCACGAGTTCTACCTTATTTCTCAACTTTCTCCCCCATCCCAGCTGGGAGGAGGGGGGGGTGAGCGAACGGCTGTGTGGGGTTTCCTGGCCTGCCGGCTGAAACCAGAACATATGGGAAATGGAAATTTGATAACAATGGTAAATTATGATATGCATACCTGATCACAACAGTCTAAATCATTTGCAAAATCAAGATATATGTAATTTCTACCACTGCTTCTGATTTCTAATGTCGCTGAGGAATGACTGTAGTGATGAAGAATGTGTTGTGTTTAATCTGGTTTGAGCTTTATCAACAGCAGGCTTAATTAAGATCTGGTGACAGAGCCTCTCTCTAGAAGCAATATAGCAATCAGAAAACACATGGTTCGGCACTCCTGAATGGATGTGTCAATCTGGCATCTTCCGATGCATAACAGAAACACATTTATCCTGGAGATAACAGAGTGGTAACGAAAATGGAGTCCAATATGCTTTCGAGGTTATTTTCTAGAGTCAAAACATATTTGTTTTATTAATATTTGTAAAGTCTCATGAAAGATGTACAGAATTGATGCTAAAATAGTTGCACATTTCATATGGATTACTGATTGATTTTAAACTTTCTGGCTCTTATCTATCAAACTTCATTTTAAACATACATTTAGGTGATTAATTAATTAGCATAATCTCAGCATCCATGTATCATTTTGCTACACGTTGCTCTGATTAGTTTTATGCACTGAACTAAATTACATCTATTCTTAACCAACGCTTTTAACACCTATAGATAACAAGGGATTGACACTATTCTAATTTTTATTTCTACACTGTAATTAAATTTGTTCAACTCAAATTTCAATGTCTCTATGATTAAAGATTAATTCTTCCTAGATTTATATTTTTTTCCAGGAGGGAGATGGAGTACAAATGAGGGAAATTTATGAAAAGAAGGTCTGATAAATAAAAATAACTAAATTCACTGTATTTATTCAGTGGACTTAGTCCAGAAGGTGTTGTGCTGTACTAGACAAAGATGAACTGGTGTGATGGATTCCTGTATGTTGCAGGGGGAAGGCTTGATTTGGCAGTGCTGCAGAGAGAGAAGTAACAGGCAAAATACGCAGGATAATGACAACAGTGGATGAATTCAGCAAGCAAAGAAAATGTGCCTGCTTCTGAGTGACAGGGCAGATGCAGCTCCTTTCTCACAGTTAATGTTTCTGTTACTCAGTGTTTCCATCTCTGCAGCTGACTGAGCAGATATGCTCCTGAATACCTGAGTGCTTTCTGTGTGAGCTCTGACACATCCTCGGTCTCTGTGAATGAACATACTCTGAGAAACATTCACACTGCTTGGACTTGAGACTGCCCACTAATCCATGTGCATTTTTGCACTCTAGTCTCTTGCACCTAGGACTGAGCCTTTAGCAGAAGCTAAACACAGAACAGTAGAAAGATTTCTGCGTAAAAATGGAAAAAACCCACAAAATTAACAAATATGGGTTTGCCTTGACCCTACATTTGAAATCAGGAGAATCCTGAAGCCTTGCAAACTTGGAGAATATATTGCAGTCAAGGAACTAAAATAGCAGCTGATTTTATATGGGTTACAGCTCCTGCACTGATTTCCTATAAATAACTCACAGATGTCATTTGAATTACAGTCTTCTGCAAATAAGGGGGCTGCAGGCATACCCAGAAGCCTGTTAACAAGGAGATGACAAGCTTCAGGCATCTAATTGCTTTAGCTCATCACCAACGAGACATTAGCAGTCCTACAGCTAATCTGACCAGCAATTGATTGAAAATTGAATCTAAACCAAGAGAGAGATTTCATTGACTTCAAAGGCCTGTCCACTTCCAAAAAGAAACCTCAACCCTCTATCTTTTCATCCAGGTGCTATGCAAGAGAGCCAGTAGCTTTTGTGAAATTTCTTACAACTTTTTTGTTAGCACCTGATATCTGCAGAAAACAGTCTATGAAAATAATTGCTTTTCAAAATGTAATACAGACAGCTACAGATAATTAAAAAAATCTTCAAAAACCAGAGCAGACCCTGCTTTCCAACTTTGTGAAGCACAGTAAGAGAACAGGACCACAGATGCATATCACAGGGTCTCTAGCATGTTACACTGACATAGGATACTTAACCATTCATGCACGATTGGCGTTTCAAAAGCAAGTGTTCTTTTTTTTTTCCCAGAAAATAAATAAATAAATAAATAAAACATTATCCTGAAGCTATGAATCTTAAGAACTGAGTGAATAATTCTTCCAGCACAGATGTTTCAGGGACCCTGTGAAGACAAAAAATGGGGATGTGGGACAGGGACTAAAGAGTAAGGGAGTTACACAGCTGGAGAAGAGGCAAGCCTGCAGCTTCAACTGCAGGATCTTGACAGATCCTATTACCCACTCAGCTGAGTTTTCTCTCCAGAGCACCTTGCCCAGGTTTGCTACTTAGGCACCAGAGAAGCACAAGTGAACTGAAGAGTATGATTGCATGGACATGCCACATCAACCTACAGGAGCCTCCACTTGGCCCTAGGACTAAGAAAACATTCAAGAGAAATGATGCCTTGTACGTACTTCCAGTTCTAGCTCTGTGTTGAATGCAGTCAATAAAGGGCCAAATCCATGCAGAGACTTCTTGGCATGACATGGACGTTGTCATTTGGCAAGGTTAGAGCCAGAAATCCTGGTGAAAGCAAATATGAAATACTTTATGACAGGCTTTTTATACAGCCTGAAGAAACCATGCTTTTGTTTAAGATATCTTCACAATCTCTATAATGTGGACAGTGATTTAAGTTAGTTACCTCTTTTCTAGGCAGCACTGGAAAACAGACTGTGTTCTATAGGACCTGGGAACTCTCATTCTGCCCAAGCATCTATTTTACCCTTCCAAATAGATGCAGCCAGTATTGCCCCCTGTATTTTGAAATATGACATACATCAACAAGTAAATGAAATGGCATTATTTAGTTACCATAGCAACAGGAAGGTGGATGTATTAGGAACAGGTATTTACTCCAGTTTGTAATGTGGACTGTGTACATGACATGGATGTGTTCTCATAAGTGGTTCTCTAAAAATATTTCTTCTGTGATATTGTCAGATGAGCAGAAAGGTACCAGAGAGAAGGGCAGAGAGCAGGATATTTCCATAACAGAGTTATTCATGGTCTGCTTGTCCTCTTCTGTGAAAATCATTGGGATCACTCAGGGCAGGGGACACTGTCCTGTCATTTTCCAATATTTTTAAGTGATAAAAACCTTACGTCCACAGCATTTACTGTTGAAAATATTATCCAGTTTGAAACTTTTGAAGATTAACATTGCCAGTTAATTTTTATCCTCAAGTGTAGGAATTTCCTTCAGCCTAATTTTTGTCCTGGAAATTGCTTTGCTTTGTGGTGATCTAACGCGTTCCTCATCTTCCACTCTAAGTGTCAAATTGGGCATGCTGACCAGCACTATACCAAACATGCTTCCAATGTAAACACTTTAATGTTGTGGTCTGACCCAGCACACAGCTAAGTCCCTGTAATGGGAAAAGTCCCAAGACTCACAACAACGCTATTTCATCTTCTCTTTCTCTCTCTGGCTCCTCACCAATCTTCTCCTTCTCTCAAGCTTCTTCCTCAGTCCTCTAAAGCTTGCTCAAGCTGCTTTCTTCTCTGCCTGGCTGGCCTTTATCTAAGCCTGGGGCAACCCTGCCCCAGGTCCACCCCTTCTGGTCAGAGGTGCAAGTGATTCCCCAGGCCAGCCACGCCCCTCCACCATGTGCTCAAACATCAGCTCATGCAGGGATCAACTGTTTCCCTACAGTCCCACACAGCTGTTCGCTCACCCTCCCCCCTCCCAAGTGGGATGGGGGAGAGAATTAAGGAAAAGAAGTATGGTAGAACTCATGTGTTGAGATAAAAGCTATTTACTAAGATAGCAGAGAAAATAAAAGAAATAACAGTACATATATATATAAACAATAGATGATACACAAAGTAAGGGACCAATGACCGATACCCACCCAGCCAGCAGCCCCTCCCTCCGAACAAGGGACTCCCCTTCCCTAAAAATCACATGCTGTGATATGCTATAGAATAGCTCTTCAGTCAGTTCAAGTCAGCTGCGCTGGTCCTGACCCCTCCCAGTTCCCGGCTCCTTATGCCTCTTAACCGCTTCACTAAGGAGCAAAATAAGTCCCTGGCTGTGTTCAACGCTACCAGGTGCTATCAGTTTTGTTTCTCTTGTGAAATCAAAACATGGCTTCATACCAGACACTATGAGAGAAGTAACTTCTGTTGGAAAATAAGACAGTCCATCAGAAGTGAATTGGACTTTTCAAACACTTTACGCTTTTGTTCTTTATTGACCCTGAACCATGAAAGAGTTAGAACTACTTACACATACAATAATTTGCAGGATCTTTCTCTTAGTCCATGTCTTCCTAACTCTGGCTTCCTTACAAAAAAAACAGCTTATTTGCTGTGCTATTTTCCTACTGCTGCACTATACTGAAACCTCAGGGAAATTATGTTACAAACTCATTGAAATCCTTTGTTGCTTTCAGTGACCATGTAAGTCCTGTTTCCTATTCATAGTGAGGAGCTAAAATGGTAAACATTCTGTTTCAAAGAAATTAAGATATGTAAACACATTCATTTCCCATCAGCAGGCTTAGCCTGTGAACCCAAAGAACATTTCTATATCAATAGAATTGCACAAATGTATGTTTTCTTTTCAGCAGTACAAACTTATGTTCTACCATTTTCATCATTCTCAGATACACACAGATATTCTGTACAATGCATTTGACACACTGCACTACTCAAAGCCCCATTGTTAGTTTCCAGTCTGAATAACTGCAGCATTTTAGAAAAATGGATGGACAGTATAGAAATTGGAAAATGCCTAGAAACAATGAGTATGGTCAAAAGACTTTGAAAAAATAAAACATAAAACCTTATATTTAGCAAATATTTCGCTTGCTCTCAAAAAAGTCCCTCCCAGAGCAATAAGAAAGCAAGAACTTTTCTCTCTTTCTGACTTCAAAGGAAAAAAGAAAATAAAAGCTTTGTTCAGGATTTTAAAATTTCTAATAAGAACTGCTAGAATGTCTGTTGTAATTTAAAAAAATGTCTTATTGTCTAAATAAAACAGACTCCACACGAAACTCTTCATCTATTACAGATTTTTCAGGAACTGAAAGTGCTTTTTTAAATCTCCCCCTGGCTGAATCTGTTGTCTTTCCTTTAATATTAATGCTGACACTTCTCTATTAATTCATTAAGGACTTGTGATACAGAATACGAGGACTCCATAATTACTATTTCTCCAATTCCACTTGAAGATTTCCACTAATACTGAAACCTCTCGTACTACTGACTGTGCAGACACAGGGAAAAAGGTCTTTGTCCCAGAGAATCCTACATTTGAAAGGACAAAGATGAGAAAGCCAAAAAAGAAAGAACAAAGATAATAAAATAGGCCTCTTTAATTCCTTTTTAGTAGAACTGAGGTCAAATCTGTATTTGTTGACTTTCAACTAGTTTCTTATCTACTTCTTCATAATCTCATGTAATTAACCTCCATCAATTTCAAAGTGTTTGCTCTCTTAGGTCACATTCATCTTACTGGCCTTAAATGGTCAGGTTGCACTTTATGGAATTGTGGCCTGTGAGGACTAGAAATATTGTGGAAGAGAAACAAAGTCAAAGGAGCATCAGACTGCAGCAAAGTCACGGATATTATTGTACTATGGAGAAGAAAGTCTCACAGGAGAAATCAACCTAACAAATAAACAAACAAACATTCCTAAACTTCTACATAATTTACAAAATATTCAGAGTTCCAGTGTTATGTTACTAATCAACATAACATTGCATGATCACGAGCAAGATCATTTAGACAGAAACCATTATTCAAGACTGTAGGATGAACCCTAAATAAACCTGGAGTTTTAGGAGTATGGTTTTAGAACTAGGAGTTTGTTTTTGTTCAACTGTATGTTAAATACAACTTTAAACATTGAGCTCAGTGCCCACCGTTGCTAAGCAGATGGGTTGCAGGTGGTAGGTGGGTTTGTGGATGTCCCTGTATTTCAGACTCTTTATCTTACTGTTTGCGAAAGAAACTGAGGTTAACGCTTGTCAAGAGATATACTTCTCGAAAATTGGGCAATTAATATCATCTACTTACAGCCAAGATCTTGCAACTATGAATTCTCATGACCTCTATTATCCTTCAGTCTGTTAGGTGAAAGGTGCTTGGAAAGTGCAATGTAGCACTAAAGAAAGAATGGCTGTGAGGGAAGGAGCAGGGAGCTTACCTTATGAAAGGGCATTCAGAGCTAGATCTTCCCTATGACAGTTACTCAGGGAAGCTAATCTGGGATATGTGTTCCTTTTCTGGCTCAAAGAGAATGACTACCTCCTTCCTTTCTCTTACTCCTTGTGATCTGGGAATGAAGTTCAAGTCTGTGAGAACAAAATAACTTTTCATCTTTTCCTCTTTCGCTATATGCATCTTTTGCAGTGATCTGGACAGCTTTTGTTCTGTTCTGTTCTGGGATTTCATTCTTATAGATGGCACAGCATAATCAGTTTGAGGTTGGTAAGATGCATACAGTTTCATGGCCAACTCCATGCTGGGATAATGTGTTTCGCTGAAAAGGGAACTGAGCATCCAGAAATAATAAGAATGAAAAAGAATTTAAAATAATACGTAACGTTAACGCTGCAAAACCGATCACTTGGATACTGAGAGATGTGTCAAATCACATTCTTTGAGGTACACCATCTTCATATTACCTTTGTTTCTTTTAATGCAGGATTTGGCCTGAGATCCTTGTTCAGGTGCTGATTTTGACTGGGCATCAAGAGACGTGGAAAAGGATGGTCCAAATCTTTCATGCCAATGAGAACTGGCAAGGTTCTTCCTAACTCTGTCCCATGCTGTCTAATCAGCTCTCCAGATGGCAGCATATAAACATTGAGCACAATAGCTGAGATGGAAAAAGATAAAAAAGAACAGCAGAGATGGTATCAGGAAAGAGAAAGCTTCACAGGAAAATGTTACACTGGTTGGCACAAGGCAAAATTGTGCAAATAAGAGATACACTGGAAGAAAAATGGAAGGTGTGAGATGGGGTTGCTCTGAGGACTTGTCTTTATCTCACAGAAGACTGCGAGCATGAGTGTTACTGCAGTAAATTTTAACATTTTAAAGTCAGTGAAGCTCTGTGAGCATGTAGGAAGTTGAAAAGAGTTTTCAGGAAAAAAGTTGATAAGAAATTGCTAGTTTGAGAGGCAAACATGTCGAGATAATGCTCATGTATTTTATAGAATTGAAAGTGTCTACATCTTTAAAGAAGATCAGAAGAAACCATCACCTTGTCTGGTTCTGATTCTTCCAGACCCTGGAAAGAAAGGAACAGAGACATGAATTTCACATTGGGAAGAGAAAAAAATGGAGAAAAATGTCATAGGGTAGAGATGAGAAGAGAAAGAGATTATCTATGAAGAGAATAGAGAAATCAGACACAGGAAATTTATAAAGGGGACAAAGAAGAAAGAAACTGGGAGGCAAAACAATTTGCCATCTTTAATGTGAAAACTGATCTAGTGTAGAAACCATGTACTAAGGCCTTGCAGTAACTCCATATTTCTTTGAAAATCCTAAGTAATTAAGAACATATCAATTCTTTCAAAGGGATCATAAAGATCTCAAGTTGCATCAAATATTCTCCTCCTTCCAGTGACTTCCTACTGAATTCAGGTCTAGCTTCTCAGATCTCATTCCCTTGCCAACTCAAGGGCCCAGATACAGAGTATTTTAACTGAGTGGAAGGCCACAGACAGTAATGACACCTCGTATGTGACGAAACATTACTGTACTGGTGAAAAAAAGGCAGGAGGTGTGGAATAGGCCTGTGGAATGAACAGTCTCACAATTATCATGCATCATATTACTCTCTAATCAAAATGTAGAGTCTCTGGCTTTGTCTTGGCCTTCCTCCACGTGAAGGATGGAGCCAACTTTCTAAAATTACAGTCCCACTAAAGGACATTGGTTGTACATCCACTAGCAGAAAGGCTGGTGAGTGAATAAAAACCAACAGATGAGTTTCTTAATGAAAAGCTCACAGATATCACGTTTTGAAAGGATGCAGAACCTTGATCATCAAATAATCTCTAAAAATCAAAGTGCTCTTTCCAATTTTCAATATCCTCTGCAGCCATGGTTTCTCCTGTTCCATTCTGTGACGTTTTAACATTTGTATGATCTAAGGTCACTAGTCTCAGCTCAATAAAGTGTTTGTGCACATATTCTTCCCCAATATTACAGAAATTCATGAACTGATGTGATTTGTTGAGTGATGGTGTCCCACATCTGAAAGTACTGAGGTCACTGTCCTTTCAGTATCTCAGCTTGAACTAATTCCACCACTTGGACTACTTCTATCAACAAATATAGTGGTCCTTCCAAAGCATTACCATGGTGGAAACAACAAAATAAATCTACTGGATTAACAAGACTGGTTTGCTTCCATTGGTTTCAAATAAAAGGAAAAGAACATATAATTACTCCTTGGCATCTTATACTCTGACCATTCCACATCCTAATTTCTGTAGCCTTTTGTAACCTTATATTATTGCATAGAGTAGCATTTGTGGAATGGTAAATCATTTGTTTTGCAGGTTCAAATGCAATATTATTTAAAATTAAAATTAATTATATAAATAAAAAAAAATTCCCTCCCAAGAGAAAGGGGTCTGAAATCAGTATAAGCAATACAAGAGTACGTTTTGATACAAGAGGAAATGATATTCACAGCAGCCTGGGCAGATTGCAAACAGATGTTGGTAGAAAGTGAATCTATTATTAAATTAATTTGCCTTTTCATCCCAAAGAGGCTGTAGAACATAAATCAGATATGCTTAATAAAAGTTGAGTTTGGCCAAAATATTCAGCACGCAAGCATGTTCAACATGACACTGACAGAACCATCTTTTTTGTCACAGCTCTGAAGATAATTGATTAAAGAGCCCAGTCCTAAGAGATGTTAGCCACAGCTGATTTTAGGAACAAAATCACTCAGGGTGGGGTTGTGTGAACTTTGTGTGGGGAGAGCAGATGATCCTACCAAGCTGATACTGGCCCAAACATTCCAAATGCCTTTCAGTTGATGAACAGTACCAATGACTAGTCATCATGGTTAGTCATCGTAGTTAGTTTTGTAGGAAAATAGTTCAGGAAAAGATTTGTCTTAGATCATGGATTAGGAATGGCACATGATGCTGTGTTAGGGAAGAAGTCCCTTCTGGTGACAGACTAAGCTGTAATTGATCACTTTTATCATTCTTTAAGAGAAAGTGGAAGAAACCAGCAAAAATTTGCAGGTGTTTAAAAAGTGATTTTATGTCTCCATCTGACAATCTGTTTAATAGCTTATCACAACATTCTGATTGCAGATATTCAAGGAATGTTAAAAGAAGAAGTAAATAACATGACCAGTGAATAACTAGCTGAAAGATTTAGACAACAAGCTAGCAAGTCATGGTGCATCAATCTGTACACTTAACTGGCACAAATGGTGCAAATTTTGTGGCGAACCAAAGCAGAGATCTGTAACTCAGCGAGAGGTACATGCTGTTTTTGTTAACATATTAGAGCTACCATTGCTCTCCCTTGGTCATTTAGCATCTTTATAAAAAAAGCAGTAAAATCGAGGATTTCCTGAAAACTTTTTGTTGCCTGACATGACATTCTACAGCAGCAAGTGCAGAGCAGGGTTCAAACATCTGCCTCTGCTTGAGGCCCACGGAAATTTGGTTCCAACAAGAATAATTCAGACCGCTGGTGCTTGGATTTTGAAGTGTTATTTCTGATAAAAAACTTAAGTAGGTCTAATGAAAGTGCATGAGAAAAGTCTAATGAAAGACAACTCATTTACATTTTCACTCAGCTGATCTTTTCAGAACTATCTCTTGGACTGTGCTAGTTTACGAAGAATCAAATATATACCATAGCTGGGGAAACCATGCTGCCTTCTTTACTTTTTTACTGGTAAGCTGCTTTGTCTGGAGTCCCTTTAAGATCTGGAAATTCAAATTGAGCTGAATTCTTGGAAATTGATACAATGATTCTGAAGGAGTGTATACAGCAATGCTGTGGGGATGAAAAATAAATGAAAAGAAATCATTTAAAATGTTCTTGGCTAGAAATAGGACAAAAGTGTATTCTGACAAGTAATAGGATTCTAAAGATCACGTTTGGGCTGTCAGGAAGGATTTTTATTTTAATGAAGTGATGACTGGGGGCCAAACTCATTATTTCTGTCTTTCATATGAGTTTGAGCAAAAGCAGTAAGGAAGATAGGAGTGGGAAAAACTCTTTTCCCTCCTGTTACTTCCTGCCAAACAGGGAAGGATAAGAACCAAGGCCTTGTACTGGCTCTCTCCAATCTTTCCAAGAGCTTAGTCTGTCAACATTATTATGAAATATCTGCAAGCTGGAAGCAAGCTCTGTGACTGACATCTTTCTGATGCTCCCGTATCTTCCTTGCCTAGCCAGGGCATTGGAGCGCTGCTGGAGCAGGCTTTTCCCAGCCAGCCATGTGTATGCTCAGCCCCATTAAGGCTAAATTAACATGGCACCAGCTAACCGGTCTGGCTTTCACCTCTCTCCTTCACATCCAAATACCCAGAATGCCTTTCCAGTTGTTTTTATCTACTTCTTCTATATGGATATATATGTTTTATTTAATTTATAAATGCTTTAATTATGGGAACAAAGTTGAATCTTTAAGCATTGACTGGATTTATCCATTTTTAATTACAGCCTCCTGCTCCCAGGAACAGTAAGTACAGCCTATAGAACGTTGCAGTTTGACTTGCACTCAGCTGGAGCAAGTCACTGCTGTCTGGATGCTGCTTCTTACACAGATGCCATCCTGGCAGCCCAGAAATATTTTAGGCAGTGTTGATTATGGTAATAATGAGCTACAATGGGCAGTTCACAAGCCTGGAAGATTTCATTATATTTTGAACACACAACCTTTTCTCACTGCCATTGATTACTGCTGTTTATCAACTAAACGTCTAAGACCTAAAATCTGAATAATCCTCACAGTGTTTTAGAGGAAGAAACAATAATAAACTTCCTATTCTCTTCAGGAACATAGGTTTTTATTTTAATAATGTAACGAACCTAGAAAGACTTATGTTGCTATTAGAATATAAAATAAACAAAATGGAAACATCTGTAATCAGAATTTTATCTGAGCAATGTGCTCTCTGTATCACCCACTGCCTATAAGATTGTGTTCCATTATACTGCAGAAGTAATAGGAAAGGAACTAAATTATTTGCATCCACAATAGTGCAACCAATCTTCAAGATTTGCATGTCAAAAATCCATTATTCCAGACATGATTATCTGGAACTGCCAATAACAATTGTCACCAATTACACTTTTTTACAATGTAGTAAGATTTTTATTTCTCTTTCCCCCCCCTGTCTTTTCTTCCTTTCTGTCTTTTTTTTTTTTTTTTTCTGAAGGGGTGGAGTAATGTCTCCATCACTTAGATTAGAACATCATATTTAGTACAAGCAGCAGATGTTAATACAGAAAGACAGAACATCTCAGTTTTCACACTGTTAATTCAGCTTACTGAGCCAATTTCGCAATTCTCACATTCCTTAGTCCTAAGAGAAAATGCTAATTTAGATTGTTAAAATTGACACAGGTTAGGGTATAAAGGGTAATTAGCATAAGATCCCACACAAAGTGTTTTTAGCACCATTAATCAACACCCACCTATGAATACACTTTTTTAGTCAGAAGTCGTTTTCAATAGTTCTGAAAAAATCTCAAAAATATTCTGTACTAGTTAAAAAAAAGCCTGTAGAATTTGGTTGGAAGCATTTTCCAGTGAAAGTACCTAATGTGCAGTTAAAATAGAGCTTTTATTTTACACATGGGAATTAATAAAAGCCCATAAAACATTTCAGAAAAAAAATACATTTATGATCCTTAAGATTATAGGGGAACCTGCTAAAATGCAAAAACACATCAAAATGCATTAGTTGTTTTGGGGTTATTCCACTTTCTCATCCCGAACATCAGAAAACTTACAGTTATATAAAAAATAATATTCTGCTTTGCACTCCATTAGCACACACATAATTCTAGTAAATTAGGTTTTCATTAGTATGAACTGATTTAATTTTCCTTGAAAATCTTACGTGGAATGGTAAAATCCAATATAATTTTAGAATAGTCAATCTAGGAGTAAATCCTTCATAAAATCTACATTGCAGTTAGAATTAATATGAATTATTTAAATGATACAAAATGGTCAGATAAACTGCTCTAGAAAAGTATCCCTGAAACAAACAGAATAAAAAGATTAGGAACATTATTTTAATAAAGAACAGAATTCTACAGCTTGTGCAATCTTCTTGCTGATAATCCACAAAATCAGCATAGTTGAGTTTAGCAGGACCTCTGGGTCTGTCTGGTCCAACCCCTGCTCTAGCTCAGATACCCAGAGCAGAGTACCCAGGGCCACATCCGGGCGGCTTCTGAAGATCACTGAGAAGGAGACTGCACAACAGCTCTGGGCATGTTGTGACAACACAGAAATGCTTCCTGGTGTTCAGAGGGAACCTGTCATTCACTTTGTTCCCATTGTCTCTGGTTCTGTCCCTGGGCACCAATGAAAAGAGACTGGCTCTGTCCTCTTTGCACTCTCCCTTCAGGTATCAATAGACAGTAATGAGATATCCCTGAACCTCTTCTTCTCCAGGCTGAACAGTCCCAGATCTCTCTGCCTTTTCTCACAGCAACAATGCTCCAGTCCCTTGATCATCTTTGTGACCCTCTGCTAGACTCTTTCCAGTATGTTCTCTTGTACTGAGGGCCCATAACTGGACACAATACTTCAGGTGTGGTCTCACCAATGTTGAGTAGAGAGGAATCATTAAATCAGGCTCCATAAAAAAAAAAAAAAAAGTTTCCTGAATCAGATGAGTATAGAAATAAAAATTCTAGCTGCCAAGGACAAACTGTTCTATGCATTTTAATGCTAAAACAGACATGTCGAGTAATTATTGTCTCTAATTGGCACTTCCACAAGTTGTAACAATCTTTACAGTACCCACAGCCAAGTGGCACTTGAAAAGGTGCGAAATTTTTTCCTGCCTTGGGAAAAAAAAATAGAGAAAGAAAAGAAAGGAAAGTTTTGCAAAGGGAAAGGTCTGAATCAACAAATCCTTAAACACATGCTTAATTCACATTTTAAGCACATGCATTTTAACACATGCCTAAAAGGCTATTTTGAACTCTATTGCTGGCATATTTAAATGTTTTACTGTTTCACCATTCAAGTGGGATTCAGTTTCAGGTTTTGACAATTAATTTTAGTTCTAAAGGACCCTCTGTGAGAGCTACTCCTTTTCCATACACAGTAGACCCAGGTCTTTATTCAGCTGTATATACTCACTGCTACATGCCTGGTGACGCACATGTATGTGTGAAGTATATGCATGTAACTCAAGTCTTCATAACCTCCACCTCATGATCATGAGGGGCCTGAGCCTTCTCGAGACCTATGCCATGTTTTCCAACTTTATGGATATTAAGGCATTTAAAGTGGCAGTAGATGCCTACTTTAGCAACTAACTAAATCAAGTCCTTTGTCATTATGGTCAGAAGGGTTTGAATCAGTTGTCCATACTTATAAATGTACTGCCAGTGAAGACATGGTAGAACATCCCACCTGGGTAACAGCTACCACTTCAGAAGACAAGGTCTCCTATATGACGTGTTTACATAAGCACCATGCAAATGCACTAAGTACACTCAAGCTTCTAAGATAATACTAAATGTCTGCATGGAGAACTAAACTGAACTCAATAGAAATTGAGCTATTAAAGTGGTCCCTGTAGTACAGTCCTACACTTGCTGACTAAAAAGCTCTGTAGACAATAATGGAAAGTTAGAAACAAAATTTTATTGTGAACACTTACATGCTACACACCTTATCTGAATACGGAACTTCATCCTGTCCTTAGAGATAAATTCATTTACCTATGCACGGACATCTGGTGCCATTTCAGATGCCTGGGGGTATCCAAGACATCTGTACAGACCTGACAAATATGATGCAGGACCTAAGGGAGACTGGTGACCTTTTGGAATGACAGCTGGAGGCCAGTATATGCTTATGTCCAGGTAACTGAACTGAATTTCATACTATATTAACAGGCTTACAAAGAAGTAGACATTAATGGATTTTTTTGTTGTAGTTAAATAAGACCTGAGCAATCAATAGATTTACTTGTATAAATGAGATGAAATCAGGGAAGGTTTGAAGGAGGAGAAAAATATGCAAATTAGTCCTAGGAAAGAAGAATGTAATTACTGCAGTGAAGTAACAGTGGAATTAGGTATCTCTTGAAATGAAATTCTAATGCACAGCTAACCAAAATGATTAACAAATCCATCAATGCAATACAATGAAATATTCTTTTTTGGTTCATATCTAGTAAAAAAATCATAAAACTCTTGTTTCTTGTTGAGTTTTACTGTGTAACAGTACAGCTCCACCTGGAGCTGCAAAATTTTCTTTCATAATTGTCACAGAGGAACTCATTGCATAAATAATGATTGAAAATGGAGAGGACAGATACCCTGGTAGAGATGAAGTTCAGAGAACCACATGCTGTGGCCAGACAAAATCACATTTCCTTTCATAATAAAGCAAACCTTCTTTCTACCAGAGGTACTCATCCTTTGAACTCTGACTTCCTATCTGCAACTATGCAGAGAAATTGAACTGTTAAATTTAATGGTGTATGTAGTCCACAAGGTTTTCTGCCTTCCTGGTTCCATGCTTCTACCATCCTGAGAAGTCTGTACAAGTAGGCTATAGACTGGGAACTTTCTTGTAATAAAAATTTTGGGTCTCTACACTTAAATCACCTATACTGTAATAAAAAAAAAAGATTAAATAATAGCATCAGCTAATCTTGGAAAGAAAATAAATATATATGGGTTTTTTTATAATAAAACAGAAATCATTGTTTATTTTTTTCCTTTTGTTGAAACAATTTTCCTGTATCAAATTTTCTCCCTTTTTTGATGTGATTTGGCTTAAAAATAGAGTAAAAAAATTAAGTTCACCCAGCTCCAGTGCCAACAAGTATGTCAATTAGTGTTAAGTATTGTAGTTTTTTTATTCAACCATATGTCCATTTTGGCTAGGATTGAGGCCAGCTGCTAATATTATACAAGACATAAACAGCTGCTGGTTAGCAAGTCTTGATGTTTGCTTGCCTAAGGTTAATACTAAACATTAACAATCAGAATTCCTCCTTTAATGATCATTGCAGGTCAATAAGTAGTGACCATTTAAGATGCAAACACCTTTGCAGGACTGTTTTAATGAATGTTTTTCTTCTCCTTTTCTTCAACTGAGCGCACAAAGGAGGAAAATATCCATAAGCAGATGTCTGAGAAATAGATACTTTTTCCAATAATCCTTACAAGCAACTCCCTGAATCCTTGTTTTCAGCTAGAAGAGGAATGGAGTCACTCATATCTCCAGATCTGCTGATCGTTTCTCAGAGAAAGATGTGGCAACAGAGGCATCCCTAAGTGGATGCAGCATCCAGATTGTTAAGACAATAGGTGAATAACTTTGCTTCTAAGCCACCTGCTTGATCTTGTACAAACTTTGCTCCATGTGGTATATATACCATTTGTTGTCTTGCAAAACTCATAATAAATCTATTTATGCTTGTTTAAGTAGACTGTTAAACTTTAAAAGTTTACTTACTTCTAATGCAGAACTATCCTGGGGCAAATTTCCCATCCTTTACATTTAAAAACATTTGTAAAAGCATCCAATTTCTACAGAAAGGTCAATGTTCAAGCTTCCAGAAGTAACTAGCTATATAATGGTTTGACTTGAATGTCTCATAACTAAATGTTAATTTAGATAAATTTATAACAGCCTTGTAATTTTTTTTGTAATTATTAAAAAAAAATAATAATAAAATGAAGAGGTACCCTGCTCTAAAGCTGTCACTTTTAGGACTTCATTGATGTGCTAATTTCTCAGAAGTAAAGAACTTGTGCTTGTCTCTGTGAGGCATACATAGAATGATAACCTGGTTGTACTTCACCATATGTTCAGCCTCATGCAAAAGTCAAATCAACTGCCTTTTTCTAAATTACTTCCTCTCTTGATACATGGACCTTATTTATAGCCTCCCTTTGTGCAACCATAACACCATCACATAGGGCTTAGGTTCTGAAAACCGTAGCAATTGCCTGAAAATTGATTTGATGTCTTTTGCCCATCCCTCCCTCAGGTCCCTCAAGACATTTTAATATGAGCTATGACATTATGATGGATGAAATCTGGCATTTTACTGTAGCAATGCTACTCCCATGTGGAAAATAACAGCTTGTTCAAAGCCCATCTTCCAGCCAGATTTAGGATATACAGTAAGCCACATCTTCAATCTCCCTCTTCTCTCTACTCTTTCACAGCATCCTTTGCAAACAGTTTCGTTTTGTACATCAAGCTGCTTCAGTAGCAGATTCTTGCTAATCCTTACCCTTCTGTGAAGCTAGCTTGAAGCACATAAACTACAGTTATACACCCTTGCCTTCCTCAAATTCTCCTGCACAAACAGTGTATGCTACTATTTCACTGGTAATTATCTGAACAAAAAAAGATGGCTATGCAGAATTCACTGTAAATCGTCTCTGATAATATAAACTTCCTGGTGAACTGTAAGTGTAGTCACACAGCATTACATGCTCTTGCTCGAAAATATTCTATCTTCCTTGTTGGATCTTAAGTACACAAATGGAGGCAGCCTGAAAATGAAGTAAATTATATTTAGTTTTTACATAAACGTTTAAGGAAAAACTATCTGAGATGGCTAGCAAAGCACCCACTGTTGACTGACTACCTGATATCTAGCTTTACAGGTATTTGAAAACCATTTTATAACCACAGACTTTTGGGATAAAAGAAAGCTCATGCAAATGTTACCATATCAGTTAATTAAAGACTGAAGAAACTAGGCAGTTCTCATAGATATTTATGTGCTTAATTTACCCAGCTAAAATCCAGGAAAAACAAAGAGAATTTTGTGGGTTTTTTTTTGCATTCTGGAAGTTGAACTCATTTTAGATATTTAGAACAGTTAATTATATTTTTCTATCTCTTCACCTGAGAAACCTTCTTGTCACCAGCTGCTACAGTTCCTTATTTTGTTCAGAAATAAAAATGTGATCATACTGAAGAGTGTTTTTCATCTTATTCTACCTTAAATATATAAAAGTCTGAACTAGTCATCTCTTTTTAGCTGATTGGAGAGGATGATAAATCTGATATATCACTGAAATTGCTGAACCTTAAAGGTTCTTTACTGTTAATACCGAGAACTGAATGATAGTAATTACCAATGATGATCACACTCCTAACTAAAACTAAACTGGTGCAAAGAGCTCTACCAACCAAAGCTGACTTCAAACACCAGATCTAGAATGGCCTTCAGTATGAAAGAGTATAGTAGGTGCTACAACACAGGAATAAACTATGAAGCACTGTTTGGCCATTGTACTTTTTATGGCTTTTGTTGATTTGAACTGTTCACAGTCTTTAATGTTCACTGCAGAATGCCATTACTCTTTCTTTCTTTTTTTTTTTTTTTTCAACTGGGAGAGGGAGCTCACTGTAAATCCATTAACATGTTTTAAACTATCAATAAACAAGTGATACAGCTCAGTATCAAGGAAGGTTTACATTCATTGCTATGTAGATTTGGTGCTTAGTTGACCATAGGACTTTGGCACCTGAAATATTAGGACCCACTTTCTCTCAGTAAATACAGATGTAGTCTTCAGAAGAAAATAAACAGAGGGCTCTGAAGGCACTAACAGTACTTACAACCCCTCTCGAGGTCTCTCCTTGCCCTACTCATTTCTTGAGACTTCAGGTCATCATTCCCTGCCCTAGAGATGCTATAAGATACCAGCTCCAGCTCCACTGCCACTGCCCTGCCCTGCACACCAGATTTGTGGTTTCATTTCACTACCTACAAAGACCCATACACCTGCCCTGTGTGCATGTCAAGAATCTCATTCTGCAGAAAATTTGGGAATAAAATGTAGATCACAGTGCTTGAGGACTCAGGATCTGAATTACCCATTATTTGTGAAGAGGATCAAAATTGCCCTTCTTTTCTATTTGTGCTGCACATCATTGCATTCTTGGTTGTAGATTTCCCAAAAACTAAATTTCTGAACCCCAAACATTTATGCATGCATATGGATGACTTTAGCACCAGAAAATTAGGCTTTTCTAGTCTCTTCTTTGTTGCAATGCATATGCATTACACAGCCAAAGAGTTCATAGGTTACCTTAACAGACACTATGAAAGTGGATGCATAGTCCATGGAACTTATTCAAGTATTTATTGATGGCTGATTAGATAATAAATGAATGCCTGAAATACTTTTGTCAATTATTTCAGTCAACTTTGTTTTTTTTTCTGTGGTCCCTTAGCTCTTTTTTGAATTTGACTTAGCTACTTCATCCTGTTACTTTTTGTTTTTTTTCTTTTTTTCTTCCTTTTATTTTTTTAACTACCTTCTTCAAATTCCTTTGACAACCTGAGAAAGTCTTGCAGCTGAATGCAGTATTAATTATATTTCAAAGCAAACCTTTTATTCATTTGGGGACAATCTGTGAAACAGAAATCTGTGACTGAAGCTGCTGCCAAGCCAATTACAGCAAAATAACTCAAATATGTCTCGACAGATTGCAATTTTTCCTATTGTTAGATTGTTTATTTTTTAGATCAAAAGGCTATGTTCACTTAAATAAGTCTTACATTTAAATATTCCATAACTTTTACACATGATATATGCATAGATACATACAGACAATATACAGTGAACAGTATATGACAAATTCAGTTCTCTGAACAATAGATATTATTAATATATTTCCAATTATTTTGTTTGGAAATAATCCACATACTTTCAGTATTATAGATTTAGAAATTATAGGACCAGAAAGGAAAATTACAATCTAACTTCTTTCATAAGTACAGGTAAAGAAAAGGCTATTTTTACTCTGTTATTTTTGTATCAAACAACTCTTTTACAGTATCAAAATATGTTATTTAATATCTTTCAGTAGTGGTGATCCCATTGTGTTTCTAGGTCTTTTTTTTTTTTTTGTAGTTTAGCATCTACTATTGTCAAAAAGAAATTGCTGTTGTATTTAAGTGCCTACTCTTAAAATCCAAAGCAAACCAAAGCAAAAAAACCTCCCAGACCAGACTATACATCTTTTTTCAGATATGAGAATTTCTATGGACGCCAATGGAACTAATATGTCCTACAGCACTTGGTGTGCGCAAAACTGGTACATGCTTTATAAATTTGTTCGTTTTCAAGTTATCTGACGAGTATTCTATACAAATATATGACAATCTATTGATTGCTTAGGACATATTTTCTGCCAAAGGCTGTCTATTCATTAACAACCAATTGCATAACTAAGAGAGTTACCTTACTTTCCACAGCAATAGAAATCTTCAAGTAACAGGAACAGACTCATTTTTAGTATGTCTCCTATGCTAAATATGGACTTGCAGTATTATATATGCAGTATTATTATATGTAAGGCTATTTCTTTATACTTAAATTCATGCATAACTAAGTAATTAATCAAACTAATGCTGGCTTTACACAGTATTGTCTGAATTCTCTACATTCTGATTCTTTCTAGTTGTAGCTTTGTCTCTATACAACACTTTGGTGCTGAACTCATTCAACACTCAACGAGCTGAAGAAGAACTTCTAGTCTGCAGTAGAAAACAAAGAGATTTCTTCGTGGATAGAATGTAATATCATTCCAACAAACAATCCTGATTAAGCTTTTGTATGGGCTTATTGACGATGGAACATGAACTTGTGCTAATTGCATATGGACCTTCCAAACTTGTAGAGCCTTCCACAGCAGTCTGGAATTCCTCTGACAGCTATTAATGGAACAATTTCGATATTGTCTTTAACTAGCCGACAAAGACCAAAGATGAATAGTTTGAATTTTGGCTTGTTTTGTGTTCCAGTAAATAATTATGTCAAATGAGAAATAAGTTATTCCAGCTCCTGCATGAAGTCGTGTAGAGCTGAAGGCTATATTTCCTAATGTAATCCAATTTTCAGAAGTGGTAGACATCCTTAAATGCCTCTGACATCATCGAAGCCAGAGCCGAAAATTGTATTTTAATGTCTCTGCAGAGTCCAAATAGAAGTGACAATTTGTTCTCCTAGTAGTAAAACAACACCCCTGATAGGACCCCATTACCCCAAAGAAAGCTTTTTTTTTTTTTCAGAATTTTCTCTATTTAAAAATCTCGCAGATCTTCCTTTGTTAAAAAGAGTGAAAGAAGTATGCACAATGAAGAGCATACTCCTCATTCTCCAGTGATGTATTTTCCAATTTTTCTGTTTTCCGTGACCTTGGACAGAGCACAACACACAAAAGAGATAGCTGACTAACTATTAATGCGTAGCAATGCTGGTGGATGGCTTTTCAGTATTTTAAAATCAAGTTGTAAGAATGGTAAACTACTGTCCTACAACATTTGCTTTTAAGTCTTAGAAAAGTGTCTGGAAAAGACTTACGATACAAATTTATACCTATAGCTGTATATCATGAATTTGCCAATGCTTAAGATACGATTTCCAAAGAGACTTGTCAGTGTGATTCGAAAGAAAGAGGACTAATATTAAGAAAATTCTAATGCTGTGAATGTTTAGTGTCGGACCTGCAGTTTATCTTGTATAGCCTCAACTTTTTCACCTGTATCCTGAAGGCTTTATAAAATTTCCTTAGCTGTTTTAGAAGCTGATGACTTCATGTGTATTTTACTTTGAGATGCTCTTTTTAAAAACTCATCTCACTGAAACTGATGTAGCACCATGCTCTTACAGTTTTCCTGGTGAAATCCCTTTAAGGACAAGCCTGCTACCCAAAAAAGAACTTTCTCCAGTGCCCCGCATCCTATTTCATATGGGAACCATATATCATAGGAATATAGAACGATCAAATGTTTTGGGTTAGAAGGGACATTGAAGATCCTACAGTTCAAACCCTGTAAATGCTCGCGTGTATGTATGTATGTATGTATGTATATATGTATATACTGTGCTCTGGACAGAAAAGACTTTTACAGCAATGCCTAGTGAGACATGAAGCAATATCTAATTTGTATTCATCCTGAAAGTTCTGAGTTACACAGACCTCGTACAAGGGAGCTTTTATAAAGAATCATGGAGGAGATTATGACTATATTTGTTTTGCATTTTGTGGGCTGTGATTGCTGCTTTTGACTGAGGAATTGACAGCACCACATCATTCTGTTACCCCCACTTCTCACTTCAGCCACCTGGCATATCTTTCCTTTTACACTTTGGATTATTTGTAGTAGGGTGTAGAAATGGAAATATGTTTCAATGACTGCGCAGGAGATTAGGTGGGTGGTCTTCAAAGAACTATCACTGAAAAAGTTACATAAAATAATTCATCTTCAGCACATCTTGGGCAGAATGTTTGGAAAATATGATCCTGGAAGTGAGGGAATTTATTAAAAAAAAAATCGAAATAATCTGATGATCTATTAAATGGAGCAAGCTCACCAACAAGTTAACTCATCAGCAAGTTAACTCTCATTATATTTAATTTTGTATTTGCCACATGGTCCAAGAGACTGAGCCACTCAGAGAACTTGGTATGAAAACTCCTGCAAATCATTGAATGTTGCAACTCAGCATCTGTGTCCTAAACCTGCCAAATGTAACCTCTGAATGGTCACCAGGCTACTGGCTCCAATGCTAAAACATATTGAGGAGGAGTGAAAGAGGGGAAGGCAGTCCAGAAATGGGAGAAACTACTGCCAAGAAAGTGTCACATAGAAATATAGGAGCCAATTACCTTTGTAATTGCATTTTACCAATAAAAGCCAACATCGTGTCCAGATTCCTGCAAGCTCTGCTTGCTTCAGTGACAGTTTACAAGTGTAGTTAATGATTTAATGTGAAGATACAAACTCTTGTTGAAAGAGGACAACTATACTACATGAAAAAGAAAAAAATAAGTTATGAACGTAAGACGAAATCTTCAAGTTTTACCAGATATCAGAAAATCCCGGAGATGTTTGTAAATCTCCTACAAGAGAAATAAATATGAAGTATCTACCAAGATCAGTCCTTTATTATCAGCTTAGTATAAAGTCTGTATTAGGTGGAAATGAAGTTCACCACAGAAATAGGTCTCTGTTTCAAACTGACTTTATTTTTGATACCTACGGACAGTCTAGTTTGTGCAAATATGATATTATTATCAGGAAAAGAAATAATCTTAAATACATTACTGCTAGAAATAGTTCAGAACTTTTAGTTTAAACAATCACTATCACATACATAGCTTCAATCTAAAATATCAAGCCCACAGTTAAAATTTGCACATACCAACCACATTGCTGGAACATAAGGAAAGTTATAAAGCTATCAAAGACAACAACTATAGTCATAGGAAACTAACCTTTTCTGATTCTAAAATCTGGACCCAGGGTCTATGATTTTCAGTGAACTACAGGTCTGAGTATGTTAATCTTCTAAAATGCTTATGTGACCTCCATTAACACACTGTTCAGTATCTCGATATTGTAATATATTTATCTTCAAAACAAAGAGCTTTTATTACTGCTATCACTATTGCTATTCCTTTTACAGGCAGGGACTGGGTTAGAGAAATCTTAGCTCCTTTGTCTAAGTCAGTAGGAACAAAAATTGAAATAGAACATTAACCCAGAATTTGTCACTTTGAACAGTAAGCAGGGCACCTTTCTTTATTCTGAGGTGCCTCATGGTCTGACTTTTGTTGTTTTCAGTGTGTAGCATTTCTTCCCTCTCCTGTTTCTCCCTTCCTTGGTGTTTCAAATGAGCATCCAGAAAATCATAAAGTTACCAAAAATCATAAAGCACTGCTGAAATAATGCGTCAAGTTTGTTTTCTCTAAGGTATGTACGTTGACTGATTCTACCTGGAAGGCAGGAAAGATACTGAAAAAATAAAAAGTATAATAAAAACTGAGAAACTTTAAATAGCTTTGTCCAAAACATTAAAAGCAGTCATATAAAATACTCCTGCTATGTCTTGCCAAATGTAAATTTTCTTTAATTATTCTACATGTTCAGTCAGGAGAGAAAGAGATACTTCTTTTTTAAACAGCACATGGTGTTGTTATTTATTTTCAGCATATGTCTAATAACCTTTCAGTCAAAAATCTTTTGAACTACAGTCCCAGACACTTTACCTGTAAGAGTTTTAGTTTTCAAGTATGTATGTGATTTTAATAGATATGTATTTGCAGACACAAGCTGGCATTGCTTTCACATACAAGGAAACACTGAATATGCTAATTTTCATGATGTGCAGACCCATGCTAGGATAGCCTTAGCCTCTGTGTTCCTGTTTGTGATAAGGAAGACATAAGTTACAGTAGAAGATAAATTACATGAAAATGAGAATACCTAGGAGAACAATGTCTTGAAAGTCCAGAGGTTAAATTTTGCTTTGCCGCTTATCTACATTGCCCTTAAAAGGGCCATATTGCAGGTCCAGTTGCATACATCTGGAACACAGATAGGTATTGGCTGAAGTAACTGTGAAGCACAACTTCAATATAATTAAGCTATATTAAATGCTTCCACTAGTTACTAAAATTTTCAATATTTGAATAGCAATTTCTTCACCCATTCTGACAATAACTCTATGGTCAATAACAGTTGAGATAAAGTTACAGCACTGGTATGCTGAGTTAAATTTGCATACATAATCCTATTGAAGCAGTGTTGAGAATAATCCTTACTGAATTGCAGGTATTCTGTGAATCAAGATTTTCTTAATTTTCTAAATTGACTCTCAGGCATTAATTCCTTGGAAATAAGTTTTAGTGTGTGCATTTACTAAATATGGGGAGCAATTGGTCAAGTGGCCTTAAAGATTTTTCCTCTTGCTTTTATTATGCTATATAATGGTATTGCCTGAGGGAATTTCTAGTACTTGGATTTTAATGAATCCATGTGTGTGGCATCAAATGCTCCAGATGCTTAGTTTCCACCACTCTCACGGGCTTAATATTGTCCTGAGTATTATGTTTTTTATTTTCATAGTTTTAATAATTTCACAATTTTAATAATTTCATAGCTTTAATAATTTCATAGTTGATGACCAGAAGGTACTACTAGGTCATCTAGCGAAGCTCCCTGCTGTTGATTGTGTTTCTCATGTACGCAATATCGTAAGTCCAATGACTTTAGTTAAACTGAAGATTTTCAGTCTTCAGGTGACTCAGTCACGTGCCACAAGCAGAGAACAGGAGGGAAAATATGTTCCCATGCCTGCAACATATTCAGTGGATTGCCTGGTATTTCAGAGGAGAAGAAAAAGAAATTCATGATATTGGATAAGTGCACTAAGTGGACCAAACTTTCTGAATAAAGCTACTTGAAATCTTGAAGCATGAGGATTAAATTTAGTAAGTTGTAGTCATTTTTTGACTTTACATTGACAGGCTAAATAGACCTTGGACAAACTCATGACTATGTTGCCTCCAAGCAGCTGTGGAAAGGAGACAAATAGACAAATCCAAACATTCATCACCTCTCAATTTGCCCATCTGTAAAATCGGGATAAAAATTCTTATTTCATTTATAAAGATCCTAAGAGCTAAGATTTTTGATTATTGATACTGCCATATGAAACCACTCAAAAGCTATGACATCTCAGCTATAACCAGCTGAGGTTCTGTCCTTTGTAGTCGGCTTGAAAAAGGCTGTTCAACAAACAGTTTGGCAGAGCATCTGAAGTTTCAACATAAGCTCTAATTAAAAGACATAAAAATCCTCTCACATATCTGAAGTTTCATTTTCATGTTTCCGCAGGAGTGACTTAGAATAATTTTACTTTATAGCCTGTATAATAAATAAAGCTAATCTCAAAACCTCGAAACAAAACCATGTGAGGCACGTAGGTTATAAATCTGGAGAAAAACCCCTCCAAAAGCAATGGAATTGTCATGACTTTAATGTGTGATTAAATTATTTTTAGCTGAAGTGAAAAATAATCATACAAGACAAATATCAAGCTGCATAAGTAATATACTAAAGAGTGTCCCATTCTAGCTATATGCTATAAAACACAAAAAACTACGGTGTCTGCTTCTACTGTGGATGATACTGGCAGGGAAGAAGTTTGCTAAAATGATTTCATCTTCCAATGATAATGCTTAAAACTGCACAAACTGGAAATTATCACTAGAAAAGTATTAACATTGGAGTGCTAAAGATAGTATTTAATGTATAAACCCGTTCCCAAATAAAATGGCCACCTACTAGAAGAGGAAAACTCATAATTTTTTTCTTACCCAATAAAATCAATAATTGTGCTGTGTTTCTTGCTAACTGGTGCTTCTGAGGTATTCTAAACTCTATCTGCAGTACTTTCTCTGTGTATATCCTTTTTACAATTATTTCTACTCTCATATGCACAGCTCCACAACTGCATCATTTGAGGAGCTAAACTACTCTCTTCTTGCATGTATGCATTTCTATCTGACTGCGCAGGGAGTTCAAAGACAAAAGAAATGCTATCTCACAAAAAATAAGAAAATGAAACCTTTGTTTCATAGGACAAGGGGAAACAGTTTTAAACTAAAAGAGGGGAGATTTAGGTTAGATGTTAGGAGGACATTTTTTATCCAAAGGGTTGTGAGGCTCAGGAACAGGCTCCCCAGATAAGCTGTGGATGCCCCATCCCTGGAGGTGTCCAAGGCAGTGTTGGATGGGGCCCTGGGCAGCCTGATCTACTGAGTGGCAATCCTGTCCATAGCAGGGGTGTTGGAACTACATGGACTTTAATGTCCCTTCCAACTCAAGCCATTCTATGATTCTATGATCTCGATTGCTTAGTGTCTGCAATAGTTGTGCTCTGAATCTCTAATTTCCAGCAAGACAAAGTGATGCATTAACACAACAGCTGAGTGTTAATTGTCAAGTGGGCAGTAGCTGTGATTGAGGGCATGGTTTTGTCCTTCTAGGCCTTTGTGAGTTATGCAGATTATAAGCCAAATAGAAATGGGCTAAGTGCAGGTGTTAAGGGAGTGAGAAGGTAGCAGATGGAATCAATGGGTTTGCTAGTATAACCAGTACAGTTTAACAAAACAATTTTAGTGCCTTTTATATTTGCTGAAAACTTTGCAAACATTCAGATTTACCTCAAATGGTGTGTACACTTTCAGCAAAAGATAAAATGAAACACACAAATGTTTTTAGAAGTATTCAAATAATTCTGAATATGATTCTGAAACATAGTAACAACAAGGGTTACATCACCTGTGTGAAGGAGAAGGTGTCTGTGAAATGGTAAGACAAATGTCAGAGAAGTAATTGAGTTTCATGTGATAACTTGGAATGGAAATCATATTGAGAAGAGTTTCCCAGTACTAATGTGACTCCTAATCTGAGATTGTTTTCTCTCTATTGCTGCAGTGGAAATTTCTCCCCATGTTCAGTGGACATGAATCAGAGACTGAAATCATCATGTGTCCACAAACTGCAGACGAATGATTTGTCTAGAAAGACCAAGTGCTTGCACTTACTCTTAAGCAATATGCAGTTTCCAGAAAGGACTAGGGTTTTAATACTAGCTGTGCTAGTATCTGTTCAAAATGTAAAGATACTTATCTTTTTCACGTGAGTGACTCAAATTCAGATTGGTGCTCTGAGTGAGTCAGAGATGGGTAAGAACTGAAGCTATGAGTAATCCTATATGGTTCTTGAGTGATTGGAATGTGAATCAACGCATCCATTTTATTACAGGTATCTTTTGAGTTTCTAGCCTCAAATGGCACATTGGTTATTTAAAAATTGCTCAGAAAAGAATGCAACTTTTCATAGGATTCAAAATAAAGTGTGATGATAAGCGAAATAACAACAATTCAGTCAATCTGGAACACTTTGTCATGATTTGGCCAAGAAAGCAGAATAAAAATGAGGTATGCAGCTTTAAACTTGAAATCCCAGCTTTTTTCAAGGATAATACTTCTGCTGGTAAAACAAATTGTACGCACACATCTTCCAGTTGTGTTCTTAAAGCCAGAACCTAGATCAATCTTTTCTTAGCTACTTGTTAATGACACGTATACTATGGGTAAATATCACTCACAGTTCACAGACCTTTGATATTTAGTCTATACGCTGCATGTGTGAATCCAAGGGATAAAAATTCATGCAGTCAGTCTCTGTTAGGAAAGTTGAAGTTAGAAGCTGAAAGCTCTTCAACAAGTAGATTTCTAATCCAGGCATTGCTGAATCTTCCTATGGTGTGCCACATTCTACCCAGATTCCTTACTCCAATAGAGACACATTGAAAGTTGGATTGGTGTCAACTAAGCTTCTAAAGCATCTAAAATGATCAGAGTCTAGGGAGGAAATCATCTGGACAAGTGTTTTGATGTCTACACTGTAAAGCAGTTAGCTGAAAGAGGTGACAGGAATCACAGTCTAAATTTCTTTACAAAATTTACAAGGAGGTGAAGATGACTAGATCAGACAGATAAATTTACACTGCAGAAGTATGAAATGATGTAAGACATTCCCATTCTTAATCATCACCTTCAATTAAGTCAGCCATTAAGTTTTTGGACATTGTTTAGTAACCACTTTAGGTCAACGTTTGGTCCCTGGAGATCTAGCAAATTTTCATACTTAAGTAGAAGAAAAATTTCCTAGGACAAAATAACTGAAGGGGATTATGGTTAAAGTTTCTTCTTAAAATTAACTTTCTGAATGAATAACCTACAGGAAAATTTGGACTTTCAAGTTAATGTTAACAAAACATGGACAAACTGGCCTAAGAAGTGTAAGACAGTGTTTTTAATATGTTTTCAATTGGAATATTTTATTTTTAAAAAATAACAACTTTAGCAAAATGAAAGGACAAAACATTAAGTCAGAGGAATTATCAAAACAAAGATAATCAGTAGAAATTATTTACTATATTTAAATCAGAGAGAGCTTGTAAGTAAAGATAATAACTTTTAAAAAAATATTACTGTACACAAACAGTAGACACATATTTAAACACATATGTAAAGTAGTGGATTTTAGTACTGGATTCAACCTGAAAAAAAAAAATGATTACCCTAATTATCAGGTCATAATTCTAGGAAAGGCAATTGTTATTGTGAGATACAAGGGATATTTGCAGACCTAACCCTAAAACAACAAGTGAAAGATCAAGGGTTTTATGAGTCTATTGTGGGAATACTAACTGTGGCTATAATGGGGATAGCCTGATAAGGTTTAAACACCTTCCTCAGTTCTGACCTAAATCCCTTAGTCATGTTTTAGGCCTACGGGGAGTTTTCTTTTTCTGATGAGTTTAGTGACTTGCAGATTGTGTAAACAGAAGATTTCTGAGTAGATATGATCATCCTATATAGGTTTAATGTATAATTAAACAAATCATTTAATTATATTGCTCATTGATTTCCCACACAGATTCCAGGAAAGGTTGTCTTATAACATATTGTGTCTCCATCATGTGGAAATTATTCTTGTGATGTATTTAAATGTTTATTTCAAAACAATCCATTCCGCTGGAAAAAGTGTCTTGTTGGATTAAAGTCCTCTGTAAATTATTTATGTGAGGATGATGCATGATCTCTTCAAAGTACGTATAGTGGTGTCCAAGGGCATGGCTTTATAATATAACTGTTTTGATGCATTTTGGGGGGTCACTGTCTTCATGGAAAAAGATGTGTTGGTTTGGAGGTTTTCCATAGATTATAGCTGGCAGGTTGTTGATTTTGACTTTTTCCCCTGGTGTCCGAAAACTGAAGATTATTTTGGAGGATTCCAGATGAAGTATAATGTAATTATATTTGTGGTAGAAATTAACAAGAAAAATCCAGATTTCTAGTACAGATGATAAAGATGCCAATTTTATATATTATGTACACCATAAATTTCACAGTAATATTGTTAAAAATACATTTTTCTGCATTTACTTCTGTATAAATGACTTAGAAATATAAAGCATGGTTAGAAACTAATAGTGATAATTTTATATGAAAGTTATCACTAAAAACAATCATATAGAAAAGTATAAACCAATGATCAAGTACAAAACTTACAGAAATTTTCCATGATTGTTCAAAATAACATTTTTTTAACACTTCTATTTCAGCATCTTCTTATGCAATACGGAACAGTGTAATTTATTCTCCATTCATAATGACAGAAGTGTTGTTCTAGCCCAGTTTTAAATGTTACTCCCTAGTGGGGTAGTTCCATTGCAAATAATGGATAAAACAGTACAAGCAGCACCTGGCAAACTGGGAAATTACATCTAATGTATCTATAAAGTCCAAGTGAAGCACCCACACTGATGCACTGCTCTCTTCTCTGTATGGGACTGTCCCTAGGACTATTTTTATGGTTTTATGTGCGTGTTAAATGATGTAAGATCCCAATGGATATATTTAAATATCAGGCAGAGACATTAATCAGTCAACGACATTAACAGAGGGGACTTGATTATCACAGGCTGGGTTTCTGAAACAGGCTAACTGCATCAATTAGTGTTCTTATACACTGTTTGAAGAATTCCACTTTAAATGAAGTGTGTCACCCACCCCCAGACATATGGATAGATCATATATTGATTTAAAAAAAAGTTCAATCATAGCAGGGAAAAAAATGTAGCAAATTAAAAACCGAATTCTGAAGAGAAGTGAAAAGTGATTTTCTTTCCCATTCTCCCTAGATAAGCAGCTGGTGATGTTTCCTACTTTTGAGTTGTTTCCTTCTTTTTCAGCTACCTTAGTAAATTTGGATTGTAAACTCACTTGGTGGAACAACCTGCACCAGGGATATTGTGAATGCTCAGGATTCCATACACAGGGATGCTAGCTCAGACCTTTTCAGACATGTGAGAGAGTTGATCTTGATGTGTTACAGACAGCGTTAAACGTGATAATTCTTAAGCTACTGAGTAAATGATAGGTGTTGCCTCAGTGATTGTTTTTTTTCCTTTCCTTTCCTTTCCTTTCCTTTCCTTTCCTTTCCTTTCCTTTCCTTTCCTTTCCTTTCCTTTCCTTTCCTTTCCTTTCCTTTTTTTTTGCTATTTTTTTTATCCTTACAGGTGCCTGCAACAGAACTTTCCATTCTGAGTTGAGCATAATCACATTTTTTATTTTGACAATAGACTTTCCCTCTGCAATCCTTCTCCGAGATTGTACAGTTATCTCAATTAGTTTCTGTTGTTCAATTGGTACCACCACTTTTTTCCCCATTTTGGCAGCAAACTCTAAAAAAAATCAATTTTTCAATCAGTCTGAGTCAAGAATACAAGTCGGTGTTGGGCTTTCACCAAAGCTGTCAATATATCAAGCCAGCCAGGGTGCACACTCAGAAAAGATCTTTTCTCTATGATTCCGCCGGCCTGTACATCGTTTCTTGCTAGTGCAACAGAGGTGACAACACATGGCAAGCCTGGTGGGAGCTGATCCTTGTGGCAGGCGTGCAGTCAGCTATAGCCTGCTGTCAATTTTACCTGCCAGCAACTCTCCCAGAGGCCGAAGTTTGCCAGAGTTCACAAAAATGAGGACAAACAATACTGCTTTTTTTTTTTTTTCCTCATAAGCCAATTCAGGTACTAAGAAAACAGGTTGAGCTCAGAGGGAAGACAGATGACAAGTGAAAAGGGGCCACCTATGAAAAGAGATTTTTGCCTTCCTATTTGCACGCACGTGAAATTCACTGTCAAACAGAACCAAACAAGGAGAAAAAAAATCTCTCTCATTTATACAGTGCATAACACAATTTTGTGATCTCAGACTTCGAATGTTGATCTGGATATACAAGCCATTAGGAAAGCAATAAACACACACACAACCTCCTCATTCGTTCCTTGTAAGAACAGTGCACCTAGTTAAGAGTAAGTGCAAAGATTTCTTCTTTCTGCAATCCTCCATTGGCATTAGCCAAAAGTGAGATATTGTCTTAATCAGTTAGTTACTCAAATCTGGTTACCTCTGCATCCTTCTAGATGATAACATGTAAGCGGAATGTGTACAAAATGTCTTTGGTCATTGTTAACTTTATATGCCTTGAACTGTGCTGCATTGACAAGAAATTTGACACCATATTTGGGGGAAAAAATTGTTCTGAAGTTCCATTCTAAGAAACCATCCTCTATTTTTTTTTCTTAAAAAGGCTTTTTCTTTCTAAAAAAAATAAAAATATATTTAAAAAATATTATATTCTGTACAAAATACACGTTAGCACCTTAGGCATTGCAAGGATCACCAGCCAATGTGCTGAGGAGTAGCATAGCAACCGTCACTAGGGAGAATGTCAAAACTCTGAGGCATGCTGACAAGAAAAAAAAATAAAAGCAGGCAATGGAGGGAAGTTCCATCTTCCCTTAGATGTCTGAGAAATTATTTAATTCCCATTCTGTTCAACTGCATTGAATCTAACAGAAAATGAAAGGAAGAGATGTGTATATTTAAATCATATAAAGTAATCTACAATATTATTTGGAGGAAATATGCAAACTTTGCAAAGGAAGAATATGAAAACAGATTTTGGTAGAGTAATGCGGAAAATAATCTAGTTGCATTCAATAATGCATTTATATAGGGTAAAATCTTGTGTTTGTTGTAGATTCTCGTTTTGTACTTTAGGTATCCAGAGAAATAACAGGAGCCATTAGTTCTTCATTAGTGACTGCAAAGCTTAATGCCCGTGTTGCTTAAAACATATATTGAAGAGTGATTTTATCAAAGAACTCATAGCATGTGGTGTTCTCCTTTCAGTCCTTGCTTGGGGAACAATACGATAAATCTCCGAGTATTAAACTATTTTTAAACAAATATCAAATCCTTGCTGTTGCAGCATCCAAATGGAGAAAGTGACCTACTTGGACAGTCCAGATACAAAAATTCAAGGGCATGTATCAACTGTTTAACAATAAAATCAGTCCTCTTCTCATTATTTCCTTTCTTTTATTCATTATTTATGTATTCAGCTGCTCTGGAGATTTTTTTCATTTAATTTTTCTTCCATCCCTCTCCATTCGGTCTATAATTCTGCTTCTTGACTCACCTCTGAGAAATGGAAAATAGGACCTAGCATCTTGTTAGACCAAAAAGGGAATTCATACACTGATGTCTTCATCCTCGAAACAATATTCTTATCCATAATCCAAAAATCACTCTTCAAAACCATGAACAACATTCAGTTGTTTCATTTTGGATGAGTATATGGGGCTTAAAGTTCTCAGTAGATCCTGATGATCCATATGTTTTTTGCTTTCTTAGTGGGTTGGAAAGATCGCTGTTCCTGATATTTCTTCTTGGCAAACCTCTTTTACTTAGTATGTAAGAGCCTTGCATTATTATTTTGTAAGCATTAATTACATAACAACTTGAGGCCAGAAACTATTTCTTTAGATATTAGGGTATCCAAAGCAGATGTTTTGACCTTATTCCATCACTATCACACTAAGATATTTAACAGATAAGAACAGTTTAAATTTCTCAGCTCTGAGAACATTTTAATTCTGCTGAAGAAAAATACAGATACACCAAAATCATATCATGGATTTTCTTTTTCATTTAATTCTTGTCTTACAATTATTTCCTTCTCTCTCAAATAATTGTTTACGGAACTTTGACACTGTTATTTAACTATGTTAAAAATCCTGAGGTAAATTACTCATGACAGACAAGATCTGTTAGGACTCACTGAGAATTTTTTTTTTTTTTTTTAATTTACAATGGATGGTTGGAAACAAGACTGGCAACAAGATGTCTTTTTGGAAACTAATTGTATAACTAAAGAAAAGACTAACAAACAAGCAAACAAAAAAAAACCCTGAAATTTCTGGAAAACTATCTGTGTTTTATCTGGAAAGATGTCTGTGGATAGGTACAAAAAATATAAATTCATGTATTTGAACTTAGAAATTTAGACTATATGTAGTTAAAAAGAATCAGTAAAGTGTAAGGAGGATTCTTAAGAGAATATCTCCTAAAAGAGCACATGATATTTTATTGATATTGATATTATCTCCTTTATGAGGAGAGCCTCAGTAATCTGGGTCTGCTCAGTCTTGAGAAAAGAAGGCTGAGAGGGGACCTGNAAATAAAAATGTGGATTGCAGTAGCAAGCATATTAGCAAGCAAGTAAAGTTGCTGTGCTTGAGCTGTTCAATATTACACAAGATAGAGTAGTATCTTATCTCTTGTGTTACAGTTCTGATGCATGGATTATCACAGAAAGTCAAAAGAGAGTGTGTTTGGACCAGACCATGCAACATATGGTCAGTCTGAGTAATTCACTGCAACTGGGAATCACTGAGGCAAATTCTGTCTAATAAGAGACCCAGTAATTTTACAGCCACTAGCACTGCAAAATAAGTCTGTATAATATGGTAATCAAACATCACACTTTAGGGCACAAATTAATTGCCCAGTGGGCCAGGAAATTATTTGTTGCTCCTATGTTACACAAACAATTAGATATTCCATGAGTTTTCACATTTCTTCCTGAAATAAAGGAAAATCAAATACTGAATGAGCCTTCGATGCCTGGACATAGTAATGAAGAAATCCAGCACTGTAAGTGGAGAAATAAATGCTACATTAATGTGGGCCTCATTTTTCTGAGTAATTCCATTATTTAACATATAACATCTTTACACTGTATCATATTCCTACGTAATTTAAATGAGAACTATTTTAGAAAAAAATTAAAAGACATAAGAAGAGCTGAGGAATAATGTTTCAGGATTGTAGGCTGGCAGAAGTTTAACTATAAAAGTGGCTCTTTTTCCCTTCAGTACCCTCAGTGATTAAAATCAGATGGGAATCTGACCCCAGATTTTCAGGTTGAAGTCGTTGTGATGGTGAAATGGGAAAAGAAAAGGAAACATCTTGAAGAATCCCCACATCTCTGTATAGAAATGCATATTAGTGCTTGTATCCTACTTTTCTCTCTTAAAAGGCACAGAAAGAACAAAAGAAAGGAGAAAGCATCGTCTCTCATTGCTGGCATGTTTCTATGTCATTGTTTGCATACAGGGCTGCCCTGAATCCCTGATCCCATTCCTTCATAATACAAGTAGCAATCGTTTTTCCTTTAAAGGATGAAGTTTGGTCATGAAAAGAAAAGAAAAGAAAAGAAAAGAAAAGAAAAGAAAAGAAAAGAAAAGAAAAGAAAAGAAAAGAAAAGAAAAGAAAAGAAAAGAAAAGAAAAGAAAAGAAAAGAAAAGAAAAGAAAAGAAAAGAAAAGAAAGAAGAAAAAAGAAAAGGATATGTCTCTCCTAGCTCAGAAGGTCTTTACTAGGAAAAAACACCATTTGGGCAAGATTTGCAAGGACACATATAAGTAGTGGTTATCAGATCTGGGAGGGGCTGGGAGAGAAAGGTCAAGTCTATACATATCCTAAGCATTTGCTACTTGCTGTTGCCAGGCAAAGGTTACCCAGCTAAATGAACGTTATGTCTAACCCCATGTGGTATTTTTTGTGTTCTTATTTGAACTCCTGTCATGCTGAGCAGAGCAGCTCGCACCTGACATTTTTCCCTTTATGGCCTTTTAAGTTACTAAGTCTGATTGGTATAGCATCCTTAGGGAATGGGAAGACACGGGGCAGGGGGGATATGGGGGCAGGAATTTGTAAGACAGGAAAAGGATCTCTCTCCCTCCTAGACTTCCAGTCATCTGCATGGCTGCTTCTCTCCTTTCCTCTTCCTTAAAATCAGAGGTGACAATCTGACCCTCAGTCTTCAGGTTCAGTGATTTTGGTGGATGCCCATTAAAAAAACTCTCTTCCTTAATGAAACATTTAAATCTAAGATTTTAATCACACATCAGAACATTCAAGGTTGCCACAGCAACCTTATGATAAAGCTGATGACTGCAATGATATGATAACTGCAATGCAGTTAGTGAAATGCAGGGTTCAATTAAAGATTGTCTCGATTACCTGACAGCTTTTCATCCCCCCCAAAAAATTCTGTTCCCTCCTACACTCTCTCTGAATTGTCATCCAAGGACAATTGAAGACAAGAAGGACAAGAGCCATGTTGGCAGAGCTGATCACTGTGTTGCTGCATAGAGGGGCTGGGTCCCAGCTACAGAATCCAGTACCGTACTGGTTGGCATTCCTTCTTGGAGAGTCTCTAAAATCATCATGAGCTGGCAGAACCAAAAGCTTTGCTGGAGTCTAGGTGGGGAAAAAAAAAAAAAAAACAATAAACTTCTATCAAATTCTTTGCTTCTAAGGAGACCTTTTCAGTAATGAGCTTCTAACATAGAAGTGGGGATGTTTTGGGGACATGAAATGTGAAAAGATGCTGGGGTCTTTTTAGAGAGAAAGGGAGAATCACTATGTGAGGTAAAAGTGTTGTCCAGAGCATAGATGACCTTTAGTGGTGACCAGGTTCATTGATCAGCTGTGACATGAATCAACTGATCTCTCTCAAAAGAAAAATTGGGTAACGTTTATACTTGCAAGCTGCATAAAGATATTATGGTTTTGTAGGTCATAGAATCATAGA
>WBMW01001088.1:6995-58705 GCA_013396635.1 Penelope pileata
TATACCCCCTTCTCCATTTCCCCTTCACCTTTCTCTTTCCCATTCTCTTTTCCCTTTTACATTTCTTCTTCCCTTCCCTTTTTCCCTTCTTCCCCAAAGCCTTCCCCTTCCCTCCCCTTCCCCCCAGCATCCCCCAGAGCACAAAACCCCTCTCCCCACACACGGTGCCCAGATGCACCAAGGAGCAGCCACACAGGCAGCTCAGGGCTGTGCCACCTCTGCAGAACCCTGACCCATTTTTCTTGGCACCATTTCAGCAGCGACGGCCTCGCGGACCCCTACACCAAGCTGTGCTGCAAGGGCTTCTGCATCGACATCCTGAAGAAGTTGGCCAAGACGGTGAAGTTCTCCTACGACCTCTACCTGGTGACCAATGGCAAGCACGGCAAGATCGTCCGTGGGGTGTGGAACGGCATGATCGGCGAGGTAGGGCTGGGGCAGCCCTCCTGGAAAAGGGCTGGGGGAGCTGGGCTTGTCCAGCCTGGGGGAGAGAAGGCTCCAGGGAGACCTCGCTGCAGCCTTTCAGTGCTTAAAGGGAGCTTATAAAAAAGGAGAGTGATGTTTTACACGGTCTGATAGTGATAGGACAAGGGGGAATGGTGTTAAACTAACAGAGGAGAGATTTAGGTTAGATGTTAGGAGGAAATCCTTTACTAGGAAGGCAGCAAGGCCTTCTTGAATGAGAAGCAAGAACAGACTGCCCAGAGCTGGGGGTGCCCCATCCCTGGAGGTGCCCAAGGCCATGGGTGGGCCCTGGGCAGCCTGAGCTGGGGGGCACCCAGCCCATGGCAGGGGTGGAACTGGGTGGGCTTTAAGCTCCCTTCCAACCCAATCCATTCTACTATCCTATGATCTTTAAGGACCCTCCCAGCCCAATCCATTCCATGATCCTATGATCTTTAAGGACCCTTCCAACCCAAACCATTCTATGATCCTATGATTCAGTCTTGCCCAGGGCACTGCTTGCTGGTGGCGATGCCTTCAGCTCTCTTCTTCCTCTGCCCGCCCTGAGCTGCTCGCCCTCCCCAGGTGTACTACAAGCGTGCTGACATGGCCATCGGCTCCCTCACCATCAATGAGGAGCGCTCCGAGATCGTGGACTTCTCCGTGCCCTTCGTGGAGACCGGCATCAGCGTGATGGTGGCCAGGAGCAATGGCACCGTCTCCCCCTCCGCCTTCCTTGGTGAGCGTGGGCGGGCTCACCTCAGCCTTCCACAAGCGCAGATTGGAAATATTGCTTGGTTTTAATAACATGAAAAAAATCCTGTTTGCAAGTCACAGGGGAAGGAGGCTGAGCCACCAGCACTGGGGCTTTCTCCTCCCCTTGCCTAAGTAATCCCGTTATTATGGAGACTGAGGCTGGGATTGTTTTTTCCTCATTGTAATTTGCATGAAGGAGGAAGGACGGAGATGAGAGTGGGAATGGCCAGCACTGAGCCCTGCTCTGGGGACCTGTGCTCCCTCCTGGCTTCACCAAAGCTGAGCTCAAGCTGGGAAATGCCCCAGTGCAAGAAACAACCAACACCATGAGTTTTTGCATGAATTTCTAGATACCATCTCTGCAGCAGGGCTGTAATTTCTCTGTGATGGAGTTACTGCCTGGAATTATTGGCTGAATCATTTTGCAAGGAAATGAGCTGTGGTGTCACAGCCATCACAGGGGACAACCCATGATCCCATGGGGAATGGGAGGGGAACCGGGGTGTCCCACTGGGTAACACGGGGACATGCTGCACCCCGGGGCTGATGCAGACCCTGTTGCCTTGCAGAGCCCTACAGCCCGGCCGTGTGGGTGATGATGTTCGTGATGTGCCTCACCGTGGTGGCCGTCACCGTCTTCGTGTTTGAGTATTTCAGCCCCGTTGGATACAACCAGAACCTCACCAGCGGCAAAAGTGAGTGTAGGCGGGAGCCGGGAGGGAACACGTCCCCGGTTGTGCTGACACCTGTCCCCTCTGTCCCCTGTCCCACCAGGGCCGGGTGGTCCCTCCTTCACTATTGGCAAGTCGGTGTGGCTGCTGTGGGCCCTGGTCTTCAACAACTCCGTGCCCATCGAGAACCCCAAGGGCACCACCAGCAAGATCATGGTGCTCATCTGGGCCTTCTTCGCTGTCATCTTCCTCGCCAGCTACACCGCCAACCTGGCTGCCTTCATGATCCAGGAGCAGTACATCGACACTGTGTCGGGGCTGAGCGACAGGAAGGTGGGGGGCCCCTTCCACTGTTCTCCCCACCCCAAAATTAAGGTTATCCGGGTGGGGAGGATTCCCCTTGAGGGGCTGCATGTCGTTGCCAGCCTGGTTGTACATGGATGGGAGGAGGGAGGGTTGGCTGTGGGGAGATGTTGGGGACATGGTGGCGACACAGCAGGGACATGGGCCCCGTGTGACAGTGCTGCCTGGGGCTCCCCCCTGCAGTTCCAGAAGCCGCAGGAGCAGTACCCCCCGTTCCGCTTCGGCACCGTCCCCAACGGCAGCACCGAGAGGAACATCCGCAGCAACTACCCCGACATGCACACCCACATGGTGAAGTACAACCAGCGCTCTGTGGAGGATGCCCTCACCAGCCTCAAAATGGGGTATGGCTCCCCTGGGTGGGGTATGGGTCCCCCAAATGATGTATGGCCCCATATGGCTCCCTGAGATGGGATGTGATGACCCCAAGTGGGGTATGTCTTCCCCAGGCTGGCACAGCTCACCGTGAGGGTATGGCTCTGCGAGATGGGATATTATTGGTCCATAAGGCTTTTTCCAGCTGGGGTATAGGATCCCAGAAAAGGCTACGACCCTGTGCAGAGGGGATAGAGCTTCCTACGGATCCCCCAGATGGGGTACATCCCCCCTAGATTGGGTTCCTCTCTCCCAAATCCGGTTGCAACTCTCCAAGTTGGGGTTAAGATCCTCCAATGGGTACCACCCTGGGACATGGCCAACTGAAAGGGGCACAGCTCCCCCAAAAAGGGATCTGACGTCCCAGAGGGACCCCCCCTCACCCAGCCCTCCTGGCTGACATGCAGGAAGCTGGACGCCTTCATCTACGACGCAGCGGTGCTCAACTACATGGCGGGCAAGGACGAGGGCTGCAAGCTGGTGACCATCGGCAGCGGGAAGGTGTTCGCCACCACGGGCTACGGCATCGCCCTGCAGAAGGACTCGCGCTGGAAGCGGGCCATCGACCTGGCCCTGCTGCAGTTCCTGGGAGATGGTGAGTGACCAGAGCAGCTTGTTGGGAGCCTGTGCTCTGTGGATCATTGCAGGGTGGCCTCGAGGGGCTGGGCAAGTCAGGCTGCTCCTTCAAGGTGATGTTAAATCCAGCAGCATCTCTCCAGCTAGGAGATGGGGTTATTCCCTCTGGGGTCTCTGCTTTTCTTGCAGGCTATAAAACCACATGTGCAAAATCTGAGACCATCTCAGAGATGGCCATATGCAAGGTCTGAGGGCCAGGGGGTGACAGAGGTGGGACTGTGGGGAGGGGACAGAGCACAGCTGGATGGCACAAGGGTGGGGACAGGGGACAAATGAGATGGGAGTGGTCCTGGAGGAGGATGAGCAATGCATGGGATGCTCAGTGGTGAAGGCTGAGATGACAGACGATCTTTAAGGTCCCACCCAACTGAAGCCATTCTATGACAGCAGCTCTGAGGTTTGGAGGGATTTTATCTTCCTCCTTCAGCCACAGAGGGGAGATGGTGCCCACGGTGGGTTTTCACCCCCATCCCTATGCATGTCCGGCCCCAGGTGAGACCCAGAAGCTGGAGACGGTGTGGCTGTCAGGGATCTGCCAGAACGAGAAGAACGAGGTGATGAGCAGCAAGCTGGACATCGACAACATGGCCGGGGTCTTCTACATGCTGCTGGTGGCCATGGGGCTCAGCCTGCTGGTCTTTGCCTGGGAGCACCTCGTCTACTGGAAGCTGCGCCACAATGTCCCCAAGTCCCACAAGCTCGACTTCCTCCTGGCCATCAGCAGGGTGCGTGCCATGCACCATGGGGGTGCTGGGGAGGGGACATCCCAGGGCTTTGGTCCCTGTTGGTCCCTGTTGCATGGGGTGATGCTGGGTGATGGGCGGGGGGATGCCATGGTGGGTTGAGGGCTTTGCTGGTCCCAGCTCCAGAGGGGTCTCACATAGAGATCTTGGCTTTGCCATCAATCGATCAAAGCAACTCTTGGCTCTTCCCAACTCTCCCGAGATGTTGGCTCACGCTGGGGGTGTTTGCATGGCTCCACTGACTGCTGACTGTGGGGTCCCTGCTCTCTCCGCAGGGCATTTACAGCTGCTTCAATGGGGTGCAGACCATGGGCAGCCCCGGGCGGGCACCCACGCCTGATGTGACGGCGAGCTCAGCCCAGGCCAATGTGCTGAAGATGCTGCAGGCCGCCAAGGACATGGTGTCGACGGCCAGCGTGGGCGGCTCGCTGGAACACGCCACGCGCACCATCGAGGACTGGAGCAGCCGCAGCGAGCACCTCCAGACCACCTTCTCGCTCAGGACACCCCAACTCGTGGTGCAGAACAGCACCGGCACTCACCGGGGTCCCTCCTGTGCCCCAGTGCACCCTGAGAGGATGGGCAGAGCCTGTGCTCCCAAAGGGGCCCCCCTGGGGCTGCCCCTGCCCGTCCCCGTGGACTCGCGGCTGCCCGGGGAGGAGAGGTGGAGGGGGACGAGCGAGCGCACCCCCCGGGTCCTTCACCCCGTGAAGTTTCGGGGCGGCTGTGCAGGGGACAAAGCTCTCCCGGGTGGCTTCCTGCACCTCCCGGCAAAGACAGCACCGGAGGGGGATTTTGGGGAGCACACGCTGGTGGGGAACCACATCGGTGCCCCAACCTCGCCCAGGGAGCTCCCGCTGCCGGACATCTACAGGGAGCACAAGCGGGGGGACCGGCTGCCCAAAACCCCGCTGCTTTATGGGGACAGGGGACACAATGGCTTGGGGACAGCACCACGGCTGCTCCCGGCTTCAGAGACAAGAAGGGAGGTGGGCAACACCTCCCTGCCTCCCGCCTGCTCCCGCAGCTCCTTCCCGAAAGCCTCAAGGACTTGCAGAGCCCCGGCAGAGCCCCAGCCCAGCCGGCGGGCGAGCATGGGCAGGGCGACGTGGGAGCGGGGGGAGAAGCACCGAGCCTCGGCCCCGCGACGCTGCGCTGCCCACGCTGACATTCCCGACCTCTTCCCCGAGGCTGAAGCCAGCCATGGCTGTGGTCCCCACTGCCCCGAGGCTGCTGGGCGGTTGGCAGGGACGGGACAGGCACTGCGCTCAACTGCACGGCTGCCGTCCTACCGGGAAGCGTGCCGGCAGAAGCCCCGCGGCACCGCCTGCGTGCCATACCCCTGCGTGGACTCCTACACCCACCTGCCCCTCTACCTTGGCCAATTATCCCGCGGGTCATCGCCGCCCTGCGAGCACCCCGGGGTGCTGGGGGGCAGCCGGGGCTCAGGGCGCTGGGACGGAGCCTACAGGGACTGGGGGAGGCGCGGGGAGCCGGGCTGTCTGCGCGCAGTGGGGACGGAGGGGTTGGTGGCCCGTGGGGTGACAAGTCCCTGCGCCGGCGGGTCCTGGCGGAGGGTCTCCAGCCTGGAGTCGGAGGTGTGATGGGGGCACACAGGGCTGTGCTTTCTCCCTGCTCTCCACCAGCTTGGGTGGAGAAAAGCCAAGTGCCCTTCACTCGGCTTCCAGGCGCCAGGTTGCTCCTCCTGGAGATGCGCTCGAGCATCCTGGGGTCCTGCACGGCCGGCAGCGGGATGCTCCCAACAGGTCCTGTGCACTTTGGGGCTGGAGGAGCCTCCTCGGGGCTGGATGGGGCTCTCCCTGCAGGCAGTGCTGGCTGGGGACATGGGGATGCCAAACTCATTGCCACTGTGTTTCCATCTTGGTTACATTCAAGGGACTCCAAGCGCCATGTCCAGGTCATTAAAGAGACATTTTAAAGCTGCCGGGGACCCTTCTTCCAGCACCGGTGATGAGCCCCATGCTGCCCTTGGCGTTGTCCCCTCGGCCACAGCGATGCTTGTGGTCCTGAGAGCTGTCCTCACCCATGTTCCTGTGCCTGGACACGGGCTGGGAGAGCAGCTGCAGTGCGGGATTTGGGGGAAACGTACCGAGCTCAGCTGCAACCTGCTGGTTTCAGCCCACCTCATTACCAGCACAGAGGGCTCAAGGCGTCCCCACAGCCATCACCCTGTGCCCCCCCCCAGGCTCATGCTCCTTTCCTTGTCCCAGCTGAAGGCAGCCGGCTGCACTGCTGCTGAGTCGGGGCCAGGCTGGCACGGTGGCACCACGGGGACGGCAGCAAAGCCCTGGGGAGGTCTGGACACTCACTGCCCAAGGACAAAAGCACTGGCAGCGCCTGTCCGGCCGTCCATCTGTCTGTCCATCCATCCATCTGGCTGGGGTTAAATCCAGCCGGTGTCCCATTGCCCGCCCCCCAGCCTGGCTGCCATCACGTGCCAGCACTGTAATTCCTGTTACTTATTTATCATTGCAATTGTCTCTTAATTGCTTTGGCAGCCCCTCTGAGGGCCTCTTGGCAAGGGAGGATGGTGGCAATGGAGGGTGAAGGGATAAATAAATGAACCAGCAGTGCAGGATGGAGGCACGGGGAGATGTCCCAGCCATGGCACCACTCTGCAAGGGGCAGCTCGGGCCAGGGGTGCCACTGGGGGACAGGCAGTGCCCTGGGGGGTTTTTCCCCACATTGTGGCTTTCTGGCCCAAAGATGCCAGCACATGGTGTGGTACCTCAGTCTGGGCTCAGTGGGGTCCAAGGAAAAGTCTGAGCAGGGTTTGGGGGCTGTAAGAACAAATCAGAGCAGAAAAAAAGGAAAAAAAAAAAACCTCCCCAACCCACGTTTCCAATTAATTAGTTATATCCCTGGTGACTCAGCAGAGGCCAAATGGATTTGCCTCATGTTTTATTGAAGGACTTTGCTGCGGGAGGCTGAGGGCAGCGAGGGACGGGGTGACAGCGGGGTGGCACGGGGTACTCGTGGCGGGGGGGGGGGCCCCCGGGGTGGGTGCNNGGGCGGGGGGGGTGCCCCCTGCGATGGGCGCCCATGGGGTGGGCACAGCCCCAGGCTCTGCTTTTTGCTTGTCCCAGTGCTGGGCAACTGGGGCTGGGGGGCTCCTCGTGTGACCCCGTGTGGGTACCCAGTGCCCAGGCTCCTCCCATGGCAGTGGTATTTGCGTTTCTAATTTATATGCTAATTGGGATGGGGGAAAACAGCTCTCTTTTCCCATTCCCCTGTGGCTGCGGTGCTCATTTGGGGTGCTGGCGGGAGAGGCACAGCCCTGATGTTGAGGGGGAGCTCAGGGCTGTCCAAAACAGGTTGGGTGTTTTAGTGCTCAGCAGCCTCTGAGGGATGTTATTTCTTTCTGGTGGAACGCTCCAATCAATCACTTTTTAATCCAGCCGGCGCTGGCACCCGTGCCGCCCTGGGCTGCACTGTGTGTGTGCCATGCTGAAGGGACAGGCTGCAGCCAGGCTGCGGGCACCCACCCTGCTCAGCCCTATGGGGGTGGCCCCACAGCTGTCCTCACCTTGTGCATCCATCGCTTTGGAGGCTTTTCTGCCTTCGGCCTGAGCTCGTGAGCTGCTGAACTGCAGTGGGTTCTCATGGGGCTGCGGAGGTCCCTGCGTCCCCCGTGCCGTGCTGCTGCCAGCGCAGGGCTGGCTGCTCCACGGCCGCAGTCTCCTTCCATCTCTCCCAGTCTGAGCTGCAGTGCAGCAGAGCTCATCCCCACAGAAACTTGGTTAGGCATGGTTTTCCCTAAAATCATCGTCAGTACAGCCAGAAGAAAGAAGGGCCCAGGGAGCTGATGGTTCCCAAATGGGGACAGCGCAGCGTCACCGTGCTGTGCCCAAGGATGCTCAGGAGAGCAGCACGTGCAGCACCCTCCTGGTTCCCACTGCTGGCTCTGTGCCTGGGCATGGGGATGAGCACTGTGCACCTACAGGCACAGGCTGCTTTTCCTCCTCAGGTCAGCACCCAGCTGCCCAAGCCCAATAGGGAACAGCAGGCACAGTGGTGACTGGTGAATGCCCTTCCACAACCCCTCCAACACCTAAATCCCACCCGCCCGCAACCCGGGGGCTGCGCTGTACCTCGGGGATGCGCTGTACCTCGGGGATGCACTGTACCTCGGGGATGCACTGTACCTCGGGGATGTCCAAGCCCTGCCTGGACCCGTGTCTCAGGCTGCAGGCTTTTCTCTCTCCTCCTGTGGTCATTGCTTTCTGAAGTGTCACAAAAGACTGAATCCATCCCCGCTGCCACTTTGACTCCAGATTTACTGCCCAAGCCCCAAATCCTCCGCTGCTTGCGAGGTCCTTCGAGAGAATCACAGGAGAAAGTGTTTATTTCCATCATAAAGATGTGCTTTAATATTTTAACATAAATCAAGCTGCGCTTTATGGCGATAATAAATTTGTTGGCAGAAACTGCTTTTGCAGCCCGAGGCAATGGAGCAATTCAATTTGTTTGGTTTTAAGTGTAAGGAGATGTAATTGAGAAGGGGAAAGTGCAGATGTTTTAATTGAGTTTGCAGCCACCGGGCAGACGTGCGGGAGGCTAATGGAGAAGCAGAGGTGAGGGGCTCTATTAGCCTCTCTGCTTGCCACCTCTCCCCAGCTCACAGAGCCGTCCGTCACGGGAGGCCCCTACAGGACATGGTGCAGGAGGGGGGGGGAAATAGAGGCGAGGCAGAACCAGATGTATAATGTGTGTTTTATTGGTTTGAATCCCTTTTTTTTTTTTTGAAAACTGATCACACTCAGGACAAGCATCACGTGAGGACCTGTGATAATGAAGCGTTAGTGTAACAGCCACATGAAAACAGATTTGCTCCTGCTCGGCAAGAGGAGGGAGCTGGCACCTTCTGCTGAGCAGGGGCACCCAGCCCTGGCCCCCCCAGTTCTGCTGGGCCACCCCATTCCCCCTCCCTCCAGACATTTTTAAGGCATCGCTATGTCATGTTCTGGATGACAAACACTCTCTCCGCAGCGCAGTTTCTTTCCGTTAATCACCCCAATTCCTCGGATAGATTTGTTTTGCTGCTGTGCAAGGCCAGCAGGTGTCTGCGAATTCTGGGTTATTTATTTCAGAAAGCTCTCGTGCTCCCCAGGGACCAGAGCTCTTCTAGGTAAGGTACCACGGCAAACACTGGGGCTGGGACACCAGGCAGGCAGCCGATGCCGCGCTGCACCCAACACCCAGCAGCTCCCAGCTTAGAGCTAAGGACCCCTGGAAGCCACCGCCCTGCATTGTGCCAAAGAGAACTGCTCACCTGGGCCAGGGAGAGAAGGCACAGCTTCACGTGTGAGACCACCACAGGGGACAACCACGTCCTTTGAAGACACTGGGGACACGCTGGCACACATGGGGAACAGTGGCAAAGTGAAGCAGCTGGGTCACCTCCCAACGCATCAGCACTTAGGGGGCTCTACTACAAAACAGGCACGCTGTTCTCTGTCACAGCCCTGCAGTGGTAGGAGATGAAATGACCTAAGGATGCTGTGCCAGGCGGGGTGTGCAGGGCTGGGAGCCTTGGTCCTGCACCCCATGGCTTCCCAAGCCTGGCAGGTTGGAGGCAGGAGGGAAGGAGGGGCCAAGGGCAGCCCAAGTGGAAAAGGGAGGATGAGTGAAGGCAAAGTAACAAGGGTAACAGATGACAGACCCATTCTCTGGCTGGCAAGGAAATGTGATGGCAAGAAATTCAAATCAGCACTTGAAGAGATGCGGCTGCATTCAGTGCCTTGCAGAACAGAGGCAGCTGAGGGCTCAGCCCCCTCCATACAGCCCCACCTGGGCACTTGTACAGAGGAGCAGCCCCTGCAGCCCTCCCAGCTCCCTGAGGGCTGGTTTCATTAGCATCACACCCCTCCCTCTGGCTCTGCCCAGCTCCCAGCTGCACCAGGACAGGGCAACCCAGCATGGCACCTGTGATCCAGCCCCCTTCTGGCAGCAGAGGCTCTGCAGAGCTGGGAGAGCAAACAGGGGCTGGGAGCAGCTGCAGAGCCTGCCCCACACCTCCCAGAACACCCCCAGCTCAGCTGCCCACTGAATTTCCTCTCCAAACTGCACAGCTACTGTCACTCTTCCTAAATGAGACACCTGTAAAGCAACTTGTTCATCTGGCACTGAAGATGCCACATCAGCTTCCTTGGAGCACCTGGGGATGTTTAAATTCACTGGCAAGGGCTGCCAAAGCCTGCTTAGGATTGAGCTGGAGATGAAGGCAACAGGCCGCCTGCATCCTGTCCCAGCAGTTTGACAAGGACACAAGCACAGTGCTCAGGCTTAAGAGGTGCAGGGCTCTGCTTTAAAAGCCATGAAGTGTTTTTATACTGCTCCAGGTACTTGCACAGTCCCCCAGGAGGAGCACTTCAGGTCATATGGAAACGAAGAAAGTCCTACTTGAAAACAGAGCTTGATTAAAAAGAGCTGCAGTTCAAAGCTTGCTTTAGCTAACAGTAACACTTAATACTGCAGCGAGTGCAGAGGGCAGGAGGATATAACGTAAGTGACATGCACCTGGCTTTGAACCTGCTTTAACAAGGACGGGGGGGGAAAAGAGGGTTTAAAATATTTCAGGTGAACCTTTTGAAGTTCCTGCTTTTGTTACAAAAACCCATACAATCTGCCTAAGGGCCTCATGCCACTGGAACCAGTGCTGTTTGTTGCTCTGTAGTGTTAGTGACCAACAGGAGCCTGAAAAGCAGCAACCATTACCTGCAGCATGGGCTGGCTAAGGCAGCCCAACACACACAGAGAAATGCCTGGGAGTTCAAACTCAGAAGATAGCTGAGCACGACCAGCAGAAAGCCCACCTTGCACCTGTGCAGAGGGGTGGGATTCAGGACCAGCTCCCACATTCACTCTCCTGCAACGCTTGGGAGCTCTGCTCCTGCACAGAGGCACACACAGCTGAGCCATGGCACTGCCTTTCCCTGCTGGCACCAGCCCATTCCCTTGAGTTAACACCCACCTTGTTTCAAGGCTAATTACCCAGCACAGGAGGCTGGAAACGCATCAGTGTGCACAGCCAGAGCTCTTGCAGGTCTACCACGTGTCAGGACTGGGTAATTAGCACCTTCCCAGCCCACACAAACCCTGACCACTGCAGTTGGGATCTGGCCTGTTGCACCAGCTCTGTGTGAAATGGAAAATGGCTCTGCCAGCTGAAGTCACTGTGCAGCATGCAGGAGCCAAGGGAAGCAAGGCTGCATTCTCCTTTCCAGGGTGAACAGCTACATCCCTGCAGGTGTATGGGCACTCCTCTGTGGGGCTACGGCTGCCAGAGCAAAGGAGAACAGAATGAGAAGTGTGAATGTAAACTCCTGTCCTGGAGAAATTCAGCTCTGCTAAGCAGGCAATCCTTCCCCAGAGTAAACAGGTTAATGCTTATGGAAAAAAATAAAAACAAGTGTAATAGCACAAAGTATTTTGAGCCAGGGCTGTTCCCACCCTGATCTCTTCACTCCTCCCTAGAACTGGGGCAGGAGGTTGGTTTGGTGGGGTCTCAGCAGACAGAAGAGACTCCTCACCCCCAAACTCCTGCTGGATACTGCATGCAGCAAGTCCCTGCCTGGGGGGGGGCGGGGAGAACATGTAGCTGATAAGTGTAGTGAGCAGCCAAGGCTGTCTGCTCTCCCATGTGCTGAAACCTGCAGCATCAGGAGAGAGCCAGTGTAGGAACAGAGTGATGCTCAAACTGAGCTGAAGGCAGAAATGGTTGGACGCTGTTTCATGGTGCAGGCTGCCCAGAGCTCAGCCCCACGGCTCCAGATCATGGGTCTGAGAACCAGGATAACAAGGCTGAGCCCACTCCGTCCACACAGAAGATGGAGTGAAGAAAGTCTGTGTCCAGATCTAACCTGCACCAAACTGATGGCCTGGAGGCTCCCCTTTGTGTTGCCCCTCTTCCCTTCCAAAGTCCTGGCAAGGGCTGAAGTCCCTGGAGCCCCAGAGGGAGCATGCCATTTACCCCCACATCAGAGTTTCGACTCACTGAGGACAATGTTTGCAGTCACAAAAACAAAGCAAGAAAAGCCCCATATGAGCACAAACACTATCCAGAAGGTGTGCCGGAAAGGGGACAGGTGCTTGTTGACTGTCCCGCTGCCGAAGACCAGCTGAGTGTCCTTACGACTGCAGTACGCGAGGAAAGCTGGGATGAGATACTGGATCCCATTCCCAGCGTAGGCTCCTGTGATCCCCACCAAGGACTCCAGATCGTGGGTGCAGAAAGCCACCAGCACTGGGGGAACCAGCGTGATGGCAGGAAAGACAATCCTATCCACCACCCACGGGTAGGTCCCCCCTTCTCTGTGGAAAAGGGTCTTCCAGTTGTTGCGCAGGGTCACTGCGATGATGGGGAAGTTGGTGCTGATGGTGAAGACTGGGAAGAGGCCCAAGAAGTAGCGAATGAAGGCAACGTTGATGATCTCACAGTTGGTGAAGTTGAGTGTGTACATGTCCATGAGGGTGTCATTGCGGAAGCAGTAAATGGCAGTGAAGGACAGGAGGCTGTAGAAAGCCAGTATCAGGATGTAATCGAGCAGCACAAGCTTGTTGACGTGCCTCTTCTTGGAGATGGGTGTGATGAGGGATGGCAGGGAGTGCTGGCACATGAAGGAGTAGACGCATACCCCAAAGAGATTGCGGATGCCCGACAGCTGGGCCATGGACGGGTGACCTTCAGCTTGGCCTCTGCTGATGCGGATGAGGGCCAGAATAATCATGAGGATGAAAGCTGGAGAGAGAGAACACTTCAGGTCAAGCCCAGGGCCACGCTCCCCATGACCCTCCTCCCATTGGCACTGGCGGTCTTGGCACCAGCTCTCCCTCCTGCTCCACAGGAGCTTCTCCTTATCTCTGGAGAATGTGTTGCATCAAAGGCAAAACGCAAAGGAATTAATCAGGACTTGCTGACAGCACATAATGGAACAGGCTCAGGGCTGTCTTTGGCAGGCATCTCCCTTCTGCCTCCCTCCTCAGGTACTCTCTCTCCCACCTGTCAGCAAATGACTGCTCTGGGTCCTTCAGAAGCATTACACTGACACAGCTGAGACTATCACCCTCTTCCTCAAGTGTCTCAGACCATGGATGCTTCTGCCATACATCTTGGCTAAATATCACCATTTAGAAACGATTTAGAGATGTTTGAGCTCTGACCTTTAAAGGAAGAAAAGATTAAGCCCAGCTGCAGAATCAATCCCAGTAATATTCCTACACATTTACAACTAGACTAACATTTCTAAGTCCTCACCCATGTACACAGGCAGTGCACGGGAGCAGCAGCTACTACAGAGCTTTCCCATCCCTGCGATCTGTCAAGCACGATGGAGCAAGAGCTAGCCAGCCATTTCCAGGCAGGAGGAACAGGCTGTCTGTAGCTAATCCCAGGGTGGAAAAGCCAGTCTGGAAGGGACTAAGACAGCATCGAAAGACTGCTATTAAAATTCATCACTTCTGGGCACAAAGTCTGCTCGTCTACCCTTCACTTGTGTCAGGGAGCAGCCTAACAACGTTTCACAAAGCTTATCACAAAAAGTGACGTGCTATGGACAAAAATGAATTGAGGAGATTGGGCTAATACCCTTATTTACTCTGCTGGTGGAAATTTGAGCCAGAAGCGGTTATTGCTAGACTATTATTCCTAGCATGGCACATAAAAACAGCAGAAAACTAATTCTGGCATCACAAAAATCACGTCGACCTGGGAAGAATGATCATCAGCTGGAGTTAACAAGGAGCAGGGGAAAAAAAAAACCTGCCTGGCAAGGCAGAAAACGGCAAAATTTACAGTCTGATGCTGGCAATGGATGGGCAACTGTGGCTTGCACAGAGCTGTCTCCTGCACTAGTTTGAGGCTTCAGAGCACAACCATGAATTATCAGGTAATGAAAAAAATAAAATGCTGACCCTCGTATTATGGATGACTTTGAACGTCATAAATAAAAATACAGAGAAATTAAACAGAGCAGCAGACAGTCCTATAGCCAAGCCCCTAGGAGGCAGGGCAGCAGCACGGCGAGCTGGGCAGGGTGTGCAGCAGGGTGACAAGGACACTCGCCTGCTCTGTGCCCAGGCTTGGTCTGCCTGACACAGGCAGCTGGAGGCAGGAAGGCTTACTAGGGATGGTACAAGAAGAAATAGCTCCAGACCTCTTCCATCCCCAGTGAGACCAGATGAACCACAACTGCACATTGTCTTCTCTCGCGCGCAGCCAGCACTCCCCAAAACTCAGCTTCTCCTCTTGCAGCATTCCTCCCTCATCCTTCAAACAGCAGCTTCATGCTAAGCACTTACTGAGCCACACTCTGCAGTTCGTCTCTCACTGCCCCAGGAAACCTCTCACTTCCAACTGTTTCCCAGAGACAGGATGAGTCTAACAGCTCTCTGCAAACACGGGGCTGGAGCGATGACAGCAAATCTATTTCTTCACAGCACCACGAGAGATGGACCGCTCGGGGAGTGCTGGGCACTATTTACTTCCCCAAGTCCAGCCCCACAGGGCTGTGGAAAGCAGTAAGTCATTGCTCTGGGTGTGTGCAATTCCCACTGCCTTCACTCAAGCCAGCAAGTGAAGTGCCCCATGAACACAGGTATGGTTACTGCGTGCTCCCACACCTCCCACTGCTCCCCTGAGTAGAGATGCTTGCCAGCCACATCAGCTAGAGCAAAGCAGCCTTAAAGAGATGTGTTCCAGGTGACATGGCACTGGCTATACATTCCCTGAGGCTACAAGGAAGGGAAGGTGCCCTGCAGAACAAGGCAGGGCATGCTGGGCAACTCCAGACATGCACTGAGACCTTTTTCCTGTCACCTGGTAGAGGTCTGGTAGAGGTGGTCAGCCTCTGAAGCCAGTCCTGCACTGCTCCTGCATCTCACCAGATGTAACTGCACAAATCCTGCACCTCTTCCCACACACGAGACCATAAGCATCCACCTGCTCTGCTTAGCCAAGAGGGACAGGTGACCTATTTCCATCTCCCAACTCGCTCTCACCATTGGCTCAATCTCCCCTTGCCCCACCAGCACTAACAGGAGCAGTTCAGGGGCTGCAGGCTCACACCCCATTCTCAGAGCCTCTTTTCAGAAACTTTCCAGAGACCCACAGGTTCTCCTCTGCCCCGATGTGTGCTTTTCTGGTAGGAGGCTCTGACAAATGAGGTCTCCCCAGTGTATTCCTGAAATGATGGATAGAAGTCTATGGCTTAAGAAGCTAGAATTGATAGAGCTTTTTTTTTTTTTCTTAACTGCTTCTTTTAAAATTAAACCTATCAGAAACTGAAGTTACGAGAAGTGACAACCCAATACTAAGATCTACATCAGCACTGTTTTGAGGAAGGCAAGCTGTGCTTCCCCTGGCCCTATTCTTGGTGCTTTGCAGATACAATATCCTTGAGAGAGGTGGTGCTGGGTTACTGGAAGCCTCTGCTGTCCAATTCCAGCCCCAGGAATGACACCAGCACCCCTGCTCTGACAGCTGTCGTTCCTCACTCCCTGTAGCAGAGGAATCTCTTGCCATGCTCCTGGAAGCAGAGAGTTAAAACATTTGCATGCTAGATTTATCTGCCTGTCCCTGGGAGGAGGCAAGCCCAAAATGAGACTCTGAAACCTAGTTACGCTGGATGATAAATCAAGAAAGAAGATGACAGACTCTGACTGACAGGCAGCTTTGAGCAGACAAGAGGCAGCACAGGACCCTGCAGGCACACACAGCTCCTGCTCGCACCCTCCTCTACCTGGGACAGCAGGCTGAAGGCAGTCACACCACACAACTTCGAGTCACCTGCAGTTGCCACATGAACTATCCCACAGCGGTGCTTCACCAGAACAGAACCCTTGCTAAGTGAGACGATGTCATTAAAGCCTCAATCTATTCTGCACGCAGAGGACAGATCACTTAAGCAACAAGCTCCAGGGATGAAAGCCCTTCAGACACCATGGCCAAAAGCATCCAGGGCCAGAGAGCTAGGCAGACAATGTGACCATGGACTGTTAGCAGGTTACACAAAAGCCTTGTTTTAGATCTTTATTATTTTTTAGTTTTACTAGTTTTTAAAAAGCAACAGAGGGTTTTGATACTCTGATTTGTGAAGTGTTAGACCCAGTCCAAATCCACACACCCCAGACAGTCCACAAGGCACAGAGGACACTTCTGCTTGTCTCCTCTGCTCTCCCCTGGAGGTTTCAGCATCTTTTTAACTGAAGGATGTAAATAGAATGTGTGGGGCAAAAAAGGAGGGTATGCAAAAAAGCAAAAATTATGATGCATGCCGTCACCACTGTCCAACTGCCTTGCCTACAGACCCCTCCTCTCGCTCTCAAAGGAGGAAACATCATCTCTTCCTCTCAGACAGAGCAGACCTTGCAGACAGCTCCTGCTTGACTCAGGAGATGATTCAGAGATAGGGCAGCTCTGCTATGGTTCCTGCAGGTGGAAGGATGAATATGGATGAGAACGCATCCAAATATCAGCACTTAGGGAAAATACGGGAGCCTGGGGATATTAAAAATACAGTTTTGTGAGCTTTGACAGAAGCATAGAGTTGCCCTGAGAAGCAGTGAAGATAACCCAGCCATTTGGAGTTTAAGAATAATTTTGCAGAGTCTGAGCAAATACTTTTGTATATGGTGAATGCTGTCTCGTATGTGAGCTTCATCTCTCTGCAGAAAGGCTGTTGTAGTAAAAAGAAGTCATCCAGGGAGGAAACATCCTCCCCTATTCATTGTGGTAGGTTGCCCAGAAGAACTGTTGCTCAGAATGAGTTTCTGGCTTGACTCTCCTCCATCCCTGACAAAATGCTATGCTTCCAAGATGTGTCAACTGGTGGCCTGCCGCTTTCTGGAGAGGATCTTGACCTGAGCCACGCAGGAAAACATGGAGAAGAGAGACATTCTCGTGTAATTCAGGAAGAAATGGCTTGGCAAGGGGAAGGCAAGCTCAGAAGTGAGGTTTGGCAGAACCATGACACCAGACACCTATGTGATCCCAGGATGAAAGACCAAAAGCAGATGTCACCTCCCAGGCTCAACAGTGAACTTCAAGCTTCAAAGCAGCAGTTCCAGTTAAAACAAGGATGGGCTTAGGAAGGGCAGAGGCAAACAGCTATAAACTATGCATGACCAGAAAAGTTACTGGAAGAAATAAAATCAGGATGGAAGTTACATGACAACTGTGTGTTAAAAGCCAGAAAGACAGAAAGAGGAAGAACAATCTTGCACACCCATTCACCACAGCACAAGGCCCATCCTCTCCAGCACCTTCCCAACTACTCTCACTCCTCCTTCCACGATGGAAGCCCAGCAAGAACTTCACGGCAGCCACCTGCCATCCCTTCCAGCACTGGAGATGCAGCAGTGTGCAGCCACACGGCCCTGCTGCCAGCAGAGCTGCCCACGCCTCGCTGCTCCCCTACCACCAGGGCCATTTGTTTAAGCAGGAGCGGCGTTGCGCTTCCGACACATTTGAGGCAGGGCCATCCGTCACCACTGCCTGACGGTGTGACAGAGCTTTCTTGTCGAGGCGGAGAATCAATATGCCAGGAAATAATGATAATGAATTGCCCTTTCACAATGCATGCCACTTGCTTCTCTTTTCATATATTGGCACGATGGATTCCAAGAGGACATTTTCCTGAGCTTCCAAAGCTCATTCTCTTTCAAAGAACCTAAAGGGAAGGAAGAAGATTGCTCTCCATCTCAGCCATGGTCTTGAATCTTCACCAAGCTGAAACAAGAGCCCACTGGAACTCCAGACTTGTCAGACATTACGGATGCTGGGACACTTGAAGCATTAGAGCACAGATGGAGTTCACCATGCTAGCAAAACAAAGCATCTGAAATTTAGATGCCGATTCTTAAATCTGAAAGTCAGTTGCCCAATTTCTCCTGCAGAAGCTATACCCTGTCACTTGTTTATGACCTCCAGCTCTCTGTAAACACGGGAGCACCAACTGATAAATTTCTCCAACCTTCAGAGGAGGTTTCTATACAAAATGATGGTAAAGAGATAATATGAAAACCAGATTTGCTCCCTCAGATGTGGGAGCTGGAGTAGTTAAGGATCAGACTCGGCAATGACTGAGCCTAAAACAGTCTCCAGGAAGATGAAGGATTTATGAGCGCAGAGACTGTGGGGACGCAAGATGGATCTGTTCATCGAAGAAAGCGATTCTCTAGAGAGAAACATCAGAAAGGAGAGGGAGATGACTTCCCACAAGAAAGGTATGAGCCAAAGCTGTGGGACAGTGCAGCTCCTTCCTCTAATGGACAGCAGGGACAACTTCACCCCCCTGCTGCAAAGCCTGAGGCACAGACCACATGGCAGGGGACTGTGCCTGGACCGCAGGGGAGGCACCACCATATGCGGGCATGTTAAGGTCACAGAAGCGTGATGCAGCTTATCAAAAGGTAAGAAAAAGATGGTCAGAAACAGAAGCACCGAGTCTCAGGCACCTTGGCTTGCCCTGCCATCTCACCCACACCACCAGGCTGTGCTAGCTCCTGCTGCAGCCAGCGCAGGTGCTTACGGCTGCCCTGGCCTTGGGCCAGGCCAAGCTCATTTTATTAACAAAGGAAAAGTTTATTAAGAAGCACCACCAGGACTTTTTGGCTGTCAAAAGTAGTTCACCAAGGCTTCTCTGCTGTAAAGACATCACCTTGCTGCTTTCCTTTGTCAGCTGGGCTAGTGTTTGCAATGCTGTAAGTAGGATTTACAAGCAGCCTCCCCTACCACGACAACAACTGCTGTGAGCCCGGTGGAGCTGTCCCCCCTTAGCCCCCATCAGCCAGGCTCCAGACGTCTGCACACCAGTAACAGTTCACAGGGAGAAAAACTGCTCTGTACTCTGGTGTTTATCACAGATGCTTTATCTCAACATATGGGAAGGGAAGAGCAGCCAAGGAGTTTTGCTTGCTTCTAGTGGAAAAATACCCCGTAGTTTATTGTCCTTTCTCCTCTGGTCACCTTTGGCAGAAGCACCAGAAAGCCTCTGCATCTAGGACTCTGTTCTGAGCTCTGCTGTTGACTTGGCCTTACTATTACTATTAGCTTTGACAGTCACTTCTCCCTCCCACTATGTGAGAATTCACTTTCCTATCAGAAAGGAGTATCACACCCTTCCACGTCACCATGACCCTAAATTTAGGTTTTGCATGCTTTGGAAGGCACTGGGTGCAGAAAACCAGTGTCCCATGAAATCCAGATACCCCACAGCCTCAGCTACACACTCCATGGTGCCTTGGGCCAACCTAGAAAATTCATCTTGTCCCAACAGCACATCCTTCACACACTGAGCAGAGAGCAGCTTTTTGTGCCACCCACCCACCCTGAAAACCTATGTGGACACTATCACCCAGACTCTTTTGCAGCACAAGGATCTAGAGCTGAATGTGTCCTTGTGTTTCCAGCTCTCCTTCTCCAGCTCAGACCTATCAGTTCATCTCCTGCTGCCTGGATAAAGTGCTCTTTTCAGGAACATCAGCTCCTCAGGCAGGATCTCAATGATCCCACCCAGCACCGCACACCACTCTCCATCTGCATCTCAAGCTAACAAGGCTCTTTCACTTACACCAGCACTGCTTCACCCCACTGCCCCCCCCATAACCACCACTGAAATGAGCTCCTCAACTGACAAGTCGGAGAGCAAGCCTGACAGAAGCACTGCCTTTTAACTAACTCTTCATAAATAAATTCACTCCTTAGTGAATTATTTACCCTGGGCTCTGGCAGCAGCTTTCTCTCTTCCAAAAGGGATACAAGAACAAGCTTCTTCAAAGTTACTTCATGTCAGAATCCCTAAACCAACCAAACATGCAACAGTGTCCTGATTTACAGCTCAGTTCCCTCCTCCTTGTCACTCCCATGTGCCCTGTTCTGTGAAAGGGGAAGGGATCTAATAATGCTCTCCCCTTCAGCTGTTGCAGAAAGCACTGTTTTGGACACAGAGAAGAGGCCACTCTGAGGACTGGGGACACCAGCAGGCTCATCTCCCTGCAGGAGACTGTAAGCAGGACTTCAGGCAACTGCCACCTCCTCCTCCATCAGCCTCTGTGATAATTCTCAGTCTCCAGTGCTGCAGCTGAAGGCACATAGCAGAGTGATTCCGGGTTTCTGCACTGAATCAACCTGGGCACGGCTAGTTGAGCCTGCTAAGGATGGCAGCAGCAGTTAGTACAGCAGCTGAGAACTGCTCACAAAGTGCAATGGGCTGAGACCAGTTCTCTGCAGAGAAGTGCCGAGGAGCTCTGTAAAGCACAGGGCTCTGGTGGAGAAAGTAGTATCAAAGAGATGAACAGCCAGGAAAAGTCAGCCTCACCAGCATGCCCTGGGAGAGCTCTTTCCTAGTTTTCCTCTGTAGATTTCTATCAACTACCCTAGAAAGGGAGAGGGGAAAAATACTTGATGTACACTTTGTGGCTCCTCTTGTGCTTTTTCCCTCCACCTTACAGACCAGGGCAAAGAGCTAGGGACGAAATTTAATTTCTGGCCATGAGTGTGAGATCATTGTTAGGACAAGGCTGGGGGCAATCTGTCTTGAGGGCTGCAGTTACAAGAATGGATGGGACCAGATCTGACTGTACTACAGGGAGAGAGAACTGAGCCTGCAGCAACCAATCTCAGTTTGATCCCCTATAAAATGGCTCTTTATTAAGATACAATACTGTCTAATACCTACAGTACAGCATCAAGAACAGCACACAGAGCAAACATCCCACGTGGGAGCTGTCTGGGAACATTTGCTAGAGACCGTTCAACAACAGCAGCAATAATCATGCTGCCAATATCTTCAAAGCCAACAGTCCCCACCTAGAAAGCTGGGCATCTCACCCTGCAACAGGCTGCACTTAATCGGGTTAGCTGCTTAATACACAATAGCACAGTGTTTGCTGCTGAGCTCCACCAAGCCATGTCCCCTTTTGTTATCTTTCTTAATCCATATCCCTTCCCATGACGCTGGCAGACAGTTATTATCCAATAATAAAGAGGTAGGGCTGTGCCCCCTCTGCTCTGAGCCCTGCCTGGCTCACTCTTTTTCCTGCTCCATTCACTGAGGAGTGAGCTGCTGGAGCAAACACTGCCTACTAGACCAGGACTGGAGGGAGGACAGAGGAAAAAATAGCTAGATATCAAGTCTCTGGAGGGAGCAGTCCATCACCACCACAGATTTAAGCCCTCCAGGAAGAAAAAAGCCTGAATTACAAACAGTAAAGTTGAAAATACCAACAGCTGTAGTTTACTGACAGCTTAGTTGGTTTAGCCTTCTGCAGGTGACCCCTGTACCAAGAGAGGTGGGAAGAGGCTGCACAACTGACAAAGGACTTGGCCTATCAGCTCCACATTTTCGCAAGACTGAGGTGGAAGGGACCTGGAAAGGAGAAAGGAGAAAGTTGCAGTTTGGGGAAAGAATCCTCCCCACCCCATGGAGAATATTCACACTGCTGACTACTTACCTGGTCACTCAGCCCAGGCCCTCTGTGTGCTCTTGGTAACATTGCTCAAGAACTGGGTGAGCCAACAAAGTTTTATCCCTAATGTGGATCCAGGCTTCACCTTAAGAACCATTACCAGGATTTAAAAGCAGTGATTTTCCCTTTCTGCCCAGCAGGCTGGCTCCCTCCTGCACTTGTTGGGGTATCTGTGCCCACATGGCTGAGGTCTCTCCCAAGGCAGCTCAGAAGCTTTTACCATTGGAAAAGGAATGAGAGCTCAGTGTAGACAGACATTTACACATTGGCTAAGAAAAACAAGATCTTTAAGCACTGTTAAGGCCAGCAATTAAAGCAGTAATCACCACACTAAATTTAACCACCTCACATGAGGTGGTAATTGGTTTTACAGCCAAGTGTATGAGCTGTTACTCTTCTGAAGACTGCCAACAGCTCCGCACCTCTGGAAGTCCTCTTCCTGCTGCCTGCCCCATTCCAACTGGGGATGCAGATCCACCCTCCGTGCTCCTATCAGTTCTGACAGGAAAAACCTTGCTGTGCCAGCCTTGCTTCCAGATGAGCTGTGTTCAACAGGCCCAAACAACAAGAGTCCATCTGTTTGGGCTCTCTAGTGGTAGAGCACTTGGGCTTGCAAGCTCCTCCTTCAACCTTCTCTTTATAGAGGCTTCAGAGGCACCTGTTCTGGCCTTATCCTGGGATGAGAAAGTCAGATGCAAGGCTGATCCCTGCTTCACCTCCACATTCTTCCAACTGGCCTATTTTTTCTTCCCAGTTCAGGTCCCAGTGTTTAAGACTGAATTTTTCAGAGTGCATGTTTTCCTGTCCATGAGGTGCAGAGATAGACCGCTGCAGGCTGGTAGCTGATGTGCTGCCTGCCATGAGCATGAGGCTCTGGAAAGAGGCTGGTGACATTTGATTATCACTTAGATCAGGGGAAAGAGGGAAAGCAACTTTCAAAGGCAGCACTGACACTGTTACAAACGCTAGCAGAAATGACCTTCACACACAGCTAGCTCTCCCTGCTGCCAAGAACCATCCTCTCAGCCACTGTCATCTTAATCGCCAGTACACCTGGGGCAGTGCAGCCTTACATCAGCCAGTGCTGCTGTGAAATCCAAGGGCTTTTCACTGGGCTGGGGAAAAGGGTGCACAGCAGGCAGATCTTGCAGTAGGCATGTTACAGAGCCTGTACTGGCCTCTCTCCTGAAATTAGCTTGATTTTTCTAATCACAATGCAAAGCATGGGACAGCTCCCCATCCATAACGGCCAGCAGACACAAGCTGGAATAAGCCACTGTCCATAGAGTTTTTACCCAGCAAAACAAACAGCAAGGCCGGCAGCTAAAGCATTCTGCTCTGTGCTCAGAGTGCTTTGCAGAGGAACCACCTTAAGCATCACATGGCTAAACACAATCAGAGGAAGTCAAAGACATAGGTTATACCAGAGCAGGAGCCCACACCTGACCATCAGCATTCAGGCAGGACAAGTTCAAGAAATTACAAAGCACCAGACAATGCCATTCTTTAGGATTTAAGCTCAACAAGCACCAACAAAAGACCAATCCATGTTTAGCTCACAGCCCTGCTTTTGGAGGAGGATGACAGCAGGTGATGTGAGGACATGGGAGAAGCCAGCTTGATAAATCTAAACAGCATGGGATTCATCCCAGAGTCTGCAGCAAGAGCTTTTCTGTTCCCTGCATCACATGACTGCTTGATAAATCGTCTTTCCTAATAAATCTATCCCTCATTGTACACATACAGATTCCATTGCTCTAAGTAGCCACTGAGGTGCTGTCAGGGTCATTAAATATCATTATCTAGGGCAGCTGTTCACCAGCATGCAGACGCAGGAATCAATCAGGCTAAAGCATGAATTTCCCCTACATTTCTCCAAACACTGCTTTTGTCCCTCTCCATCAAGCGATGGGAAAGAGGCAGCTCTGCCTTTATGCCAAGGTTTAGCAGTCCTCGTACTGGAGGCAGCTGGCTAAAGGGAATGCAGTGGCAGACCAGACAGGCATCAGGTTGTCACAGAGATGGGATGAGGTCTGACTGATGTCTTTACCGGGAAAGAGGAGGCTGAGCGATTGGAGACAGGCCAGTGTACTGAAGAGATTACATTTTTTTTTTTTTTAAAAAAGAAAAAAAACCCCTTCCTTTAATACCCCCTTAATGAGATAACCTCTCCCTCTGAAGGACATGGGGGCTTTCAAACCTTTCATGTGCTCAGAAAACAAAGGGGAAAAAATGGACATCAGGGGGATTTTCACACCATGTGAGGTCAGCATTTGTTAACTCAAGCTGTTCAGCATCTGAGACTTGAGAGCTTAAGATCCAGCCTCATTTTCCTGGGTGATGACTGCTCAACCCTATCTCAGATGTTCACCGGAACAGAGTCTCTCTATTCCTCTGCACTGACTGCCAGCCACTTCCGAACAGGATCACAGGCCTTTGAACTCATGGAAGAAGAACACTTTCCCCAACTGAAGTCAGGTCAGATGTGTGTGGGGAAAGTCTTGAGAATCAATTTTTCTTCCTGTTTCTGGTCAGTGACAGGTATAAGCAGAGAATTCTGTGCTTGAATAGTCTGGGCCCACAAATGAAACTTTCAACCTGCCAAAATGCTACTGGTGCTGTAAGGCTGTTAGCCCTGAACATCAGTTACTCTGTGTAGGTAACACCAGCCAAGACAAGCTTCAACAGAGGCCTGTGTAAAAGGCTGAGAGGTGGGAGTGTTAAGTGCATGTACATATACAAGCCAGATGTGAGGCAGCTGCATCTCTGGATGACAATGACACTGCAAAAACTGATGCCTTATTTCCCTTCAGGGAATTATCTCTGTCTTCTCAGAAGTGCTTGGGAGTAAGATTTGGGAGAGCTCATGAGAATGAGGCCTCCTAAAGACACACATTGGTTTTGGGGTTTTTAAATGAGGAAACACAAAACTAAGGACAGGAAATCTTGCAGAGGTACCTTCTGTTCTCAGAGCAAAACTAAGGTTGTTCAAAGTCTGCTGTACACTTCACTGCTGAACAGCAACTGGTGGTTACCAGACTTACCCAGACACAGGAGACTCTTCCAAACCCCTTCTACCTCTCACATAAACCAAGTCAAAACTTCATGTACCAGACTGCGTCTGACTGAGAATACTGTTTCAATCAGAAGTTTCATCCTAGAACAAAATTCCTTTTCTTCATCAAGGATATCAGGCTTGCACTGTCCTCCTCAGAGAGGTTGTTTTGACAAGCCTGTTTGCTTCCAAGCAGGCATATCTTGCCAAAAAGATGCATCAGTAGCATGACTCAGGTTCCACCTACGGTGAAAAGGTGGGGGCCTGCCAAGACTCACCTATCCATCTCATCAGAGACGTCACAATTTGAAGATACTTGGTCTTCTGCACATTGAAGAAGGTAAAAGGACCCAAGAGGAGAGTGAATGCTGCCTGGAAGGACAACAAAAACACTTGTTAAAAAACAGAAATTCTATTAGTAAGACAAATTTATCAGTAAAGCAAAGCTTGCCTTGAAAGTTCACCTCCAGACATGTCCGTCTGTCACAGAGCTTTCTTTGTTGCTTAATTTTACAGTTAGGTTGGCTGCAATGCAAGAGGGTCAAGCAAGCTGCTTGGTATCAGAGAACATGCCCCAGGCAGAAGCAGAGCACAGGATCCTCTTGGCTCTCAGCCGCTTGCTATCACTGCTCCAGCATGTCTTTACTGACACGTTTCAGTACAAGCTCTCAATGCAGTTTTATGGAACATTAAATATTAAACTGTGGCCTCTTTGTCCAGGTACACGCTCAGTTTAGGTCTGGGTAGCAATAGCTGTGACCAGTCTGCTTGCATTAACGTTGACAGCAGGCTTTGAGGTGTCTGAGGCTGAACAGCAATGGAATAAACAGGTTTTCCCCACACTAAGTTGCGTGTTTTATAGCTGGAAACTTACAGCTCAGCCATTAACCTGTTGTCTTGCATGCTGAAAGCCTAGGCAAAGTNGAACTTCTTCCAATGTGGAAATTCAAGATGCTGACAACAAGGGGCCTCCTCCTACTGCAGGAAGAGGGACCTTGACCAAGGTCTGAATGCGAACTGAGAGAAGCTACTTGTAGCACGGAGACAAGATGGGTGCTGCAGAAGAGAGCCCTGCCTGCATCCATGGGGTGGACAGGCTATCAGCTGCCACAGACATGAGCTAGCAATACCCTAACAGGTCCAAAAGCTGCAAGAAAGCAGTATCTAGAAGGCTGCAGTGCACACTGTGCAGTTTGGTCTGGAATTTCAAAGTGATTCTGAAGACAAATACTCAACATTAATATTTACACATTACTCTTTTCCATGACTTCTAAAAGCAGTTCCCAGATCAAAGTGTCACCAGAAGGGAAGAGCTGAGACTCGAAAGGGCAGGCTGCAGAGCCTCCAGGTCTCCGTCAACCCCAACAGAGCCAGCGACAGAGCAGAAACCCAGCTATTTTAAGACGAGTACAACCCCATGAAACCTTTTTGAAACTGTCTCAGAACATCTGCAAGGCAAATTGGAAGCTCCTCACATCACAAGTATTCTCAGACGACCCAAGTAAATCCAGGAAGGGGATCAGAGGAGAGAACTCTTGGGTTTCACACACCGCTTGGTCAAGACATTCTGACCTGGGGCCATCATTTACACTGGAGTTGGGAATTTTTTGTAAGCAGAGACACAGACGAAGCATACAGAGAATTAAAATTAGAGAAACAATGCAGGATCCTTGAAGAAGTGCTGAAGTCACACAGAATACAGCATTAGAAGCACGCCTGACAAAACTAGGAGCCAGAACAGCCTTAACTACTATGACATTTTCAGTTATAACACAAACCAGCCAGTCACAAGTTTGTGCTCTTTCTCCCTTGTGTTCCCTTCTTCTAACCAGAAGTTAGACCCCTTGCCCCTGCCATCCTCTCCTGCCCTCTGCAAACTGCCACAGTCAGTTCTGGGGTAGTACACAAACCCCTGAGGGCTGACACTCCAGCTTAAAGAGCTCATGGACTTAGAGCAAACCAAAGTAGAAATCAACTCTATTACTGGAAATTATTCTCAAGTTTGTGGCAGATTTGCCTCCACTCCCCAACACACATTGCTCAAAGCCTCCCTTCAGATCACGTTATTAGCTCCTGCATCAGAAGGAACAGAAACAAAAGGGACAGAGGAAGGATGGTGATAATTAAGGAACAGGTGTCTTCTGCAAATTAGAATGCACCAAAACCAATTGGCAAGACAGCATCTCAAACCTTATCAAGGATTGACATAAGATCACTGAGCACCGAAACAGCTGGGTCTCAGGCACTGAAGAGCTACATTAGAGTGGATTTGGGGCTCAATTGCTGAAGAGCATAAAAAGCATCATCAGTTGTTAAAAGAACCTAGGTCTCCTTTATACTCCAACTATCAACAAAGCGTAAGGAATTCTAGTTTTTACAATCCATTTTCTGCAATTACCCTCAGCACCTCCAGCACTCAACACATCAACAACCAAACCCTCTCCCTCTTCTCTGTAGGCTTTACTGCTCAAGTCATGATGGAGAGGAGCAGAGAGGAAAGAAAAAAGGTCACAGTGCCTGAATGGTCAGATTCCTCTCACATCCTTTAAGACAAGCAGCGTCTTCTGTTCCAGATCCTGGAACTGGTCCAGAAGAACCAATAGAAAAATGAATTTGAGTGCAATAGAAATATATTACCTTTTCCACTTGACGTCTATTAGGGAACCAAGATGGGTATCCACAGATCAATACAAATGATGCTATGGTTTAGAATGAGATGAGGTTGCACTGCTCTGCAGAGACTGTGCCGACCACCTTTAGGAAAGGAAGTCACAGCACACACTGAACTGTTTGAGAGGAGAAAGGCAGGACAGAAGAAGACGTTAAGCAGCAAGATTAACATCCCTTCTAAGTGAAGTTGTGTACAGCTCTACAGGATCAGCATAGGTCAGGAAGAACCACCAGTCCCTCATCTACATCCAGGACACACGGAGCAAGGGCTCAGTCCCTGGATGAGACTGAATCTCAAACCTCAGTGGTGTCCCAAGGCCAGGAAGCCTATTCAAAAACATCCGTAAAAGGATGAGAAGAGTCCGCAGTGCTTACAATGAGGATGTCTAATTTCTCTGCCTCACTCTGTCACACACCTAAATGCTCTTCCTACTTAGGAAGCTAATTAGTTTCATAACTTCTCCCTAAGGAAAAAGTAAGCCCAAATAAGCACCTCAGTCACATACCAAACTTTCTACCTGATGTTTCCTAAGCTCAAGGTTTTCCCCAGAGGAATATAATTTACAGAGTGCTTCATTAGATGTGCAATTCAAACAGTCTGAAGCCTACACAGAACCTGCACCAGTTAGCCCTGCCAAAAGTCAAGGATGCAGAGCTCTTACAGATTGAAAAACATTCCCAAGTTTTCCAGTTCACCTCTTGAGCTAGCTTAGACATCTGAGAGTTCATCAGTCTCTTCCTGAGCTTCAGCAAATTAACCCAAGGCAGAATGAGCGTAGCGTACACTGATTAGAGAATTTTTCTTCTAGTGAAGTGGTTTCCTATTAGGAACATGCAGGCATATGAGGACGATTCATTTCCAAACTTAAACAAGGTAAGGGAATCCTCCCTTTGGCTAAGCAGCAGCAGATCTATCACATGCTGTTTGCAGTCACAGGGTGGCAGAGAAGCCTGTCCTGTGTTCATGCACAGGACTGGCTGCTAAGAGCAGTTCCCTAACTCCTCCCCAACCTCCTCCACCTAACAGGAAAGGCCAGAGAGGCAGCCAGGCCTGCTGCAGAGGGTGCACAAAATCCATATAGAGCAAATAAAAGCAACAGATGCAAAAGCGTTTACTTCTTCCTTCTGCTGGAAAACAGCATGGAGACACAGCACATTAACTAAACAAAGTGTTTCTCACTTTTACTGGTGTTTCCAGCCAGAAAATTAGAAGCTGATTAGCACAGAGGAAGAGCAGCTTGTTGCTCGGAGTTATGCTCCGCCCTGCAGGCCAGCAGGGCCACGAGCAGCACACTGCCTTGCTTGTGCCCTCAGCAGGGCCTTCAAACCCATTCCTGCCATGGAGCCAAGCCACACGAGCATAGCAGCCAGAAACTGGCTAGGGTTTACCATTGCCTGGAATATATATTTTTTTAAATACACTTCTAGGAGTAGATTTTATTAAAGCTTGTGCGTTAAAACTTGGTTACATAACCTTGCTTATTGGCTTACCTTCAAAAAGCAAGAGTAAGATCAAGTGTTAATAGGACATCTGGCTGGCTGAATCAGCTCAGCCTCAGCCAAGGGGATCACCGAGAGGGCTCTCAACCACTGTGTGATGGTCAGCGAACGCCAAGAGTCTTTCAGCCTATACCAACATGCTTTATGCTGAAGTCAGAGGGCTGTATTGACTCAACAGGTTCTTTACTGACCTGAAGGGTCCATCTATCACTCTGAACCAGTACAGTTCAATAGCTTGCATCTGCTTCCCAGCACGTGGCTTTCACATGAAAAGCCAATCCAGCTCAGGAAGCACAATTAGCATCCCAAACGTAGCTGATTCATGCATTAGATGCAGCAGTTGGCATGACGGCCTGCATACATCTGCAAGAGGACCAACTGAAAACCAGCTTCCTTCATAAGTGTCATCAGGACTTGCTTGTTTTCAGGCTCCACAAACTCATCTGTGAGATTAGCATCTGTGCTTGGTGCTTGCTAAGAAGGAATTACAAACAGTAGTCAGTTGTTGATTCAGAACCTGGAAACTTTCAGACAGGTTCAATAGAAGCTGAGTATTTACCCCAAGGAAGTGCAACAGTGAAGACTACCTTCATTAAACAAAGCAACTAACCCTGGAATAAGAATGTTGGAGAATTTTTGGACAAATGTACGAGTGGCACAAGGCTGTCATACCAATATAAAGCAAACAAGTCACAGGTATCAGGTTAAGAATATTTCAGTGTTAACATGAGGATGAGAAACGGAGGCTCTTGCTTGCTCTTGGCAGAAGTGCCAAAATCTCATACAAGTTTGTTCCACAATAGTATCAACTCCACCTCTCCAGATACTGATGCTTTGATTTCATAACTGTTGAGCAACGGTGCCCCTACCCAAACCCAGTAGAGCTAACGGCCTTGCTCTAGTGGGGAACAAGCTGGCATTGTAAAGTGACTGGTTTTACAAAATGGATCGCTCTCCTTGGTAGACTTTGTCACCTTGGTTGGAAAGCTGAAAGCTTCGTGCAGGACTACAGGCAAGGAGAATTCCCCCAAAGCAAAATAATGACAGGGAGATACGAGCTCTACTGAATGGGCACCTCCCAGAGGAAACTTTCTCAGACACAAGGAAAATCTCCTTGAACACAGCAGGAAAAAGCAAACATTTCATACATGCTGTCAGCGGTGGCAATTCTGACACCCCTTCTGCAGAATGTCCCTGAGCTCACAGCTACTCCACGACCCAGCTGAGTTCTAGAAGGGACAGACAAGAATACAAGAAAGCAGCATGCATAAGCACAGGGAGCTGACAAGATATTGCACAAGCCAGGCTGCTCTGCTCCCTTGGCAAGTACTCTCCTCCAGACTGCGTACAGAGACATAGGGGGTACATGGTGGGGGTAAAAAACACCAAAACTCAAAGCTATTTTACCTGCACTGACATGGGTCAGAGGTTTTACCTTTTGTTGGAAGCTTGAACGAGACCTATTCTCCTCAGTAAAAAAAGTGGCTTGTGAATTGGTGTTATTATTCATATCCTCAGAGAACTTTTAGGGCTGACTTTGGACAGAAATGTTACATCTGAAATGCTTTCCTCATTCTTATTTCTCTTTGAAACAAAGAAAGCAGATCTTTAAACACTTGAGTTACTTGCAGCATCACCCACATGTACCCACAAGCCTCTGGCAGCTACTTTACACCCAATTCAAATTGTGGCAGCCACATTGCTACCTGCTACCACATTGCTACCCGCTGCCACCCAGCAGCAGGCTCCAGTCGCTCACACCAAGGCCTCAGCAATTTTCAGCCAAAACCCATCAAGAGGAAAGGGTCTTGAGTGCAATATCAAATTTGTCCCCTCTGCCATCTCTCCTCCCCTTCGCTCCTGTGACATGGCCACATTTCTCTTCTGCATGAGCTCATATCTCTAGCTAAGGAGCCAGATGGCACATCACTGAGGGCTGCCATCCAAGCTTTCGTCGGTAAAGCTTTACCCCTTGCAGTGGACAGTACAAATATAAATACATGAAAGGAGTCTGATTGTTCAGGAAGGAGGTTTTTAAAGAGCTGAAGAAATATAAAGCTGAAGATCCACGGCCTCTCAAGACGGGAAGCAGGGGCTGTGCTGATAGGCAGCAAGTTATCAGCAGACAAGTGATTATGAAGCTCTTGAAGTTGGTTGAAAAGAGATAACCCAGCAACACAACAAGGATTGCTCAAAGAAGCTGAGAGGCAAGAGGGATTTCAGCCTCCAGATCCCCCATAGAGCAACGAAGTCACAATGGAGGGAGGACTCAGCCGCCAGACATCCCACAGGCAGTATTTATAGATAAAGAAAGAAGGCTGGTTATGCTCTGAGAACAGCAGGCATCTGCTGCCACAGCAGCTCCGGTAATTACCGTGCCACTCCTGGGACACCTGGCAGCAGCTTACACTCATAACTCACACAGAGCACACTGCTGGCACCAGGAGCCATCACCCACCCTTCTACTACTGACAAGAGTTTTTGCCAGCGAGGCGAGTGGTATTTCACCCACTCAGGGTCACAGCACCCCATAAGCCATATGCTGCCTCTTGGGATCCCTGTGACAGTATTCTCAGCACTTCTTCCAAAAGGAAAACTTCCTGCAAGACACAAGGGTCTGCAGCTCCAAAGCTGCTTGCCTGGGTGGATCTGAGTATAACCTAGAGATCTAAGGCTTCAGCCCAATGCCAGCTGATGGCAGCCTGCATTGCCTCCCAGACAACAAGTGCATGTCCTGCTGCTGTCACTGCAAGCTACGATCCTGCTGGCATCCAGCACAACAAGGACCAAGCAGCCTCTGCATGCAGCTGGAGGAGGTCAAGGCTGGAGCAGCACAGCACTGCTGCATGGTGATGCTCTTCTTTCCCCCCCAGCCTAGGGCACAGTTTCCTGAAGCTAGCCCTTACCAAGGCAAGGCCACAGATTTTCCACTTTGGAAAGAACTGGAAAACCAGTTGTTTCTCCTCCTAAATTGGAAAAATCCAGGCACAAAGTGTTTTCAGAAAGTCATTTGGTGCAAGGATTGCAGTCCCTGGCTCACCTGGGTGCATAAGATCACAGCCAGCAGAAAGCTTGTGCTCCCTGGGGTAAATACACTTCCATAATCATTTCTCACAAAAAGAGAGAGATGGAGGCCAGCAACAACCCCGAGGTGACTGGCATCTAATTTTTCATCATTGCAGTATTTATGGCAGCACCATTTGCAGCATCTTGTAATCACTTCAGCGCCTCCTTGACCCCTGGCTCCCCCTTACTCTGCATCTCCTAATTGCATCTGAACAAGCAGGAGGGAAGCAGCAAAGTGGATGGATGCAGGAGAGCTGAGTGGCTGGTTCGTGACACTTGGAAGGACAGCAGTGTAGCTGCAGAGCCAGGTCTGGCTGTACCCACCCCCATCAGCTTGCTGTGACCTCTCACAGGCATCCCCCTCCTCCCTGACACCGGGACAGGCAATGACTCAAGGTTACCCAATTCCCAATTTATTAGCGTGGTACAAGAAATTAATGAGTTCCCTCCAATAAAGTGTGAGGGCATAATCGTTACTACACAGACACTGCCCCAAATTCCTACATACTCACTGCCTCTTCTGTCGGGGTATTGGCAACTAGAACCGTATTTATATCGACTACAAAAGCCCCGGGGTCAGACAGCACAGAGCCAGGGAGACACGGACCAGCAGGACACGGATGCACAGAGGGCCCTGCAAACATGTCAAGCTGCAAAGTGCCAGGGTTAGGAGGTATGTTGGATCTGGCCACTAACCCCCCACCTGCCACAACACAAAGGGTGCCTCTGCCACTAAGCCATCATGTTTCCTCTTGGCTTTTCCCCTGTGAACTTCTCCTTGGGTTTCACACCACTCTTCAGCTGCCTGGAGGATGCAGTTTCATGGATAGCATCATCCCATTCCCCGTGTGCTGTCAGGCAGGAGTTGCCTGGAGGAAAAGGAAATGTCCCACCCTTTAACTACTTTGCAGCAGCACAAAAGCCAGAGAAAGCTACGTCGCCTGGGGCTAGCAGGTAGCCTGCTTGCTCCCAGCCTTCTGCTCTGCCTGAGCTGTACAGCACGCACCAAGCTGGTGCAACAGGCTGCAGAGATCAGATCTGCCTGAGAGCATTATACCACGTTCAACTTACAAGATAAATCCCAGCTGCATTATTTGTATTTATAGTCCTGCTTACAGAAGCATGAGCCACGTGTGGGATTTGCTGATGTAGTCCAAAAATCCACATTTTTGGACAAGAACATCAGTGATCTCACCCAGACATAAAGTGCAATTTAGGACGATGTTAAGAAGTTGTAGACTTATTTAGGAGCCTAAAAGAGAGATTATTCTGTTCAGAGCTCTTCCCTCCACAGCCTCTGGCAATATTCAGTGGCATAACTGCACACACAGTTCTGCAGCCCTGGTACTTTCTATCTGTATATCAGGGAATTAATGAAAATTTCAGGGGAGGAAAGATCAGGACTGCTGCCTTACTTGATGAAAATGCTGATGAAGTCAGGCAGGCAGCAAGGTCGGAGCTCTGTTTAGAATCAAGATTGGTGTTAAAGCACTGAAAAAAAATACTGGAAAATATGTTGTTGAGAAAGGCTTGTGTTGAATCTCCCAGGGGAGTGCTTAGCTGACTTAACAGGTCTCCTCCAACCCTGGTTTCTAGGATGTTGCCACTACCATTGCACAAAATAACACTGCACAGGGGAAATGCATTTATAACTTATTTTCTACAGAAGTATTCAAAAGCCGACAGATCGATGAACCTCCTGGAATAGTCGAGCCCAGGACAGAAATCCTACAAGGCCCTTTTTAAACCCTTCCAACTTGCACAGAGAGCTGGTGATCACAAACAGAGATTGGTTCTGACACCTGCCCCATTTAGGAGAGACCAGTCTCCAATACCTAGAGAACAGTGTCAGCTTTGGTGCCTTGCTCCCCAAGTGAGCTTACTCCAAAGGACAGCTTTATGTAGGAAAGCAGCAGTGTGGCACTCAGCCTTGCCAGGGGTGTCTCTGCCGGGTGGCAGGGGCTGTAGTTTGAACCCAATAAATAGCTTTGGCAAGTTCAAAACTGCAAAAGTGCACAAAAGCAAACAAACAGACATCTAGAGCTGCTCCTCTGCCCAGTTTGTTTACAGGGCATGCTTCTAAGGCTTATGCCCACCATCCATCATCACATAAACCCAACCAAGCACTGAAGTGTGCAGAGCACTCTGGGATGTGGAAGCCAAGCACATCTGAGCTCACCAGTGGCCTCCACCAGCCACACTGCTTCCCTGAGGGCTGGGAGCACCTGCAGCACATCTGGCCAGGCACACCACCAGTGTCTGCACACAGGCAGCAGCCCAGCAGCACCCTCCCCTCCCACACAGCCCCTGCAGCCAGCCCAGCAGCTGGTGGGGAGGGGAAGGCCTGGCCCCTTGGTAGGCAGGCTCTGGGAAAGCTCAGTATTCAAATGACAGGATAACCCAACTCCCATTTAAGAAGAAAACAAACCTCATGCTTCTCACTGTGAAGTGAGTAGACAGCTCTGTGCAGAAAACACATTCCAGCCCCCTGTGCTATTGATTTTCCTGTGAAAACAGACAAGCTAGTCCTTTAAAGTTAGTTGTTTCAGTCTTGCAGCTTCCATTGTACCAAAGGCTTGCTCTCCTTCCCAGCCCCAGCAGCAGGGAGGCCTGCCTTCTGCCTGATGTTTCTTTCACTCCAAATTCAATTGGTTATACGGAAGAAAAAAAAGTAACCAAAGAAACATACACCAGAAGCTGAACTGCAGCTCTCATGTCACCAGTACAAGTTTATATTCCACTCGCACAACACCACACTGCTTTGTGCCACTCCTCCTGCCAGGCCAGGAAAAGCCTCTTACTCACAAGTCCAGTTACTGTCTGAACTTACTGTCCCTCTGTGTTAGGAAACACAAAGTATGTGGGAAACTCTCTGAAACAGCTAGTTTGTCTATCACAGACATATGATGAGTGAGCAATAGAGAGAATTTATCGACGAGCCCACAGAAGAAGAAGGGACCAGGATGAAGGAGATAGGATTTATGTCATATCAACAAGGCTGCGTGCCAATTTCAACCTTATTAGTTTCACAATAAGAAAGCTGAGAATTGCCTTCCTGTCCCACACCCAGACACCATTTATTTTAAACTAACTTGGCTCCTAGCCTTCTTCAACTACTCCAGAGCAAAGCAGTAACTTAACTGACCTCACTGTTTGGAAGCTGGCTAGATGAGAGGCATGAGAGGACTCCAACCAGCCCGAGACTGGGCTTTGAGCCAAGCAAAGCTGTATTTTTAAGGCACCTGTAACAAAGTTAGGGCTATTGATATTTACGCTTAATGCAGTACTAATTCCTCTTCTGCCACAGTAATAGCTCAAAGCTCCAGTGCCGGTACATACAGAAATGGCACGATACTCTGGATCCTCGGGAGGATACTCCTTGTTTTCAAAGCTTTCAGAACTGGATCTGTGCATAGAAATAGCAGTCATTTTTCTACATTTGTTTCTATTTCCATAGAAGAATCATAAAAGAAAACATTAAAATGTTTGTGGTGGGGAATATAATGCAATAAATCTGGCAAGAAGGCCTTACTGTGAGTGACTTATTGTCCCATATACAGGGTGACATGCTAATAGTGCCCTAGCTGCATCCCTGCTGTAAGCTGCAGTAGCCTGGACCATAATAACACCACAGTTTAAGAGATTTGTTTAAGCAAGACGATGGCTTCACACCAGCAGGGTGAATTTCCACCAACCTGCCTCCCCTTCCCCTAGCTCACCCTGGGAGCCCAGGGCACCCCAAACCTTGATTGGTGTGCTGTGAAATCAGCCCTCCCTGCTCCAGACACCTCACCTGCTGCTGAAGCAGATACCTTCACCACTGCTGGCTCTCAAGGTCTCTAGACAGGGAGACCTGTAAGAATAAATATCCAGGAGACAGCAGCTGTGACCCATTTATTACCGGATGCTGCTGCAGGGCACAGCTGAGGAAGGCAGGACAGAGGAAAAGCACTTGCTGCAAAGGGAACAAGTGGAGCAGGTGTCCTTGGAAAAAGCACTCCATTTGCAGCACTGTTCCAGCTCTGTTTCTCCAACTCCCAGTTGGCCAGAGACAGCTTACATCAGGCACAGATGTTTGAGCAGTGTCATGAGGGGTCCCCTCAAAACTGCTGGAAGGTTTAAAAAAAAAAAAAAAAAATCTGTGTAGGTGATAAAAACCGTGGGTACCTTTACACAGTGCAGGGGGAGCAGCACACGCAGTGCAGTCAGGAGAGCACCGGAACACGTATACCAAGGCACAAAGCGAGGAGCCCGCAGCCAAGGGGGGCCGGGGAAGGCAGCACCACGCCGAGGCAGACAGAGACAGATCTACATCAACACTTATCAGTTCAGCCTTCGCATTTGCCGATTAAGTTCTGCTGGCAATGAGCAATTGTACGTGTCCTCAGCCTACCTCCCAGCCCCCTGCACAGCCTCACGTGGCTGCAGCCCAGCCCGCTCTGGTGGCTCGGCATTCTGATCAGAGCGACAGGCCGGGGTGACATTGTCCCCTCCTGAAGAGGGATGGGAAGCGCCGGCGAGCCCGCTCATTTTATTCACTGCACAAGCACGTTTCCAACTGGGATAATCTCCATTAAACCATCTGCGCTCCCATCTTCGCCCGGCCCGCACCCGCTGGGCTGCCTGCGATACTGCAGCATCTGTGAACCTGTACGAGCGGATGCTGCGGTCCTTTCCCAATCAGCTACAAAACCAACAGAGACTCAGACAGACCAGATGCACCCGGTAGCTTTGACACGCTGCTGAGCCAGGCTACCAGGGGTACCTGGGCCAGTGCCTTTCCCAAAAGGCGTATGGCTTCCCCTGAGAATCAGCCATTTCCTTCCCATTATGGGAAGGCTCTGTGTCCCAAACTGCCAGAAAAGGAGGGCTGAGAGGAGAGGTTTTAGCTGTAACAGTGGCTCTGGTGCAAAAGAGGAGCACCGCCTGCCAGGTCATGAATGCATTTTTGGATCAGACACTCAATGGCTGCTGATCCCCAGGATTTAATCTCTTATTTATTTCAGTATCTGCTTTCTAGAAACTGGAACAGACCAGGAAGTCTTTAGAAAGAGAGATCTGAAACTTAAATCCACAGCCCCTTCCCCTCAGCCTAAACAGAAGACACCCAGCTGGCCTTCCAGAGAGGATGATAAAGAAACTGCATCGCAGTGTGAATGGAGCACACAGGACTGGATGCTGCCCTTAGCACAGCCACTGGATCAGCCAAGGGACTCAGGACTTCAGCTGTCGAGGGCATGACGGTGCAGTGACTGATCTGAAGCAGAGAGAAAGCCATCGATCTGCTTCCACTGTAATCACTGCTTGCCTTCAACAAGGTCACTGGGCCACTCGACACGTGCCTGCCTCCCCTCTGCCTTGCCCCGCATGCTCTGGCCCTGCCAGCTTTGGAAGAGCCCTGCAAGTCCTTCAGCCCTTCCAGGACTCCTGCAGTGCAAAGAGGGAGGCAAACAGCAGCAGCAAGCGATGGGACAGGGGCAGAAGATGATTTCAGTATTTTCTGTACTTGGCTCCACTTATTTACTTTGCAGGCTCTTATTTTCCAGGGCAATTTACAAACAAGCTGCAAGATAACCATTTGTTCAGACAAAGGTTAATAGGGGTCTAGGGGTCTCCGAGGACTCCGCAGTCACACTTAGGTAAGAAAATTTGGAGCAGCAATAAAGATGCTGCACAGACAAGGAAATCTCAGGAGAAGGATTTAATCTGTCTAAATATTCTCATTATGTACGTTCTTCAGTTTCCATTCACAGTGATCAGAGCCGAGACTGCTTCCAGAGGCTTTTTTGGACAGTAAACCGTGAAATAGGATTTTTGCATCGGTCATTCTTCCTCTCTCCCTGCAGCTGAAGAGTCAGTGTTTAAATGTTTGGTTTCTTTGTTGTTGAAAAGAAGCCAGTAATGGGAGAGAAAGAGTCAAAAGGATGAAGGCAGGACAGATCTTTGGCAGACTGGTGGCACTTGGCACAAGAGAGCTCCTATTGGCACTATTTTTGCAGAAAACCTCAAATAGACTATTTGTGCTGGTAGTCCAAAAATGGCTTTCTGTGGGGCCACGCACAGAGTAAGAGATACAGCACTGCATCCAGAGACCTGCTTCACAGGGAACAGATTCTAGATACACTCACCCATTGTGGTCCTAAAACCTGCTCAAAAATCTACATGCAGTACTAAGACAAGGTGAGAAAACTAGAGGCAGGCATCTAGGACAACAGGGCTGATCCAAAACCTCAACTGCTTGCTTTTGGGATTGCGATGTCCATCTGTCCCCTTGCCACAGGGAACTTTGCCTGCAAAAAGAGACCTTGCTCGTCCACTGAAACATGGAACTAGAATTCTTCCAACAAAAGAAAAGTTTAAAAAGGAAGAAGAAAGTCAAGAAAACAGAGCAAATTCTCTAAAGGCTGTGATTCCCCCAGGACCAAGAAAAGAAATCATTGTGCTCTGAGGCATCTTAGTCCTTCTCTTTCTTGTGAGGTCTTTTCCCCTGCAGACAGGCAGGTTTCAGCTTTTCCTGCATGCCTAAGACTCCACTTCCATACACAAGTTTAGACAATAGTTACAGTTCCCTACACTGAAAAATAGGGAGAGAAGCCTTGCTTATATGATGTCCAAGAAATATTTGTCAGACCTTCATCACAGCAATGGAACAGTGAGCACTTCTCTGCCTGGTTCAGTATTACACACACCACTCAAATTTAAGCTTTAATTAAATGCCACGTACAACAATTCTGGCAGCACCATCTTCAATAATCAAAAGATTTACTGTCCTGGTTCATAGAAAGACAGGCAACTTGGAAGAAATCTAACACAGAGACAGTACCTAATGCCCTGCACTGTGTTTTTCTCGAAGTGAAGGCTGGCATTTACCTCTGGCTGCATCAAGTCCTTCAATTTACACAGCCCTCCAATAGGAGTCTGGATCTTCCTACAGTGGAAAGCTTCAGTACTTATCAAGTGCTTAAGCCACAACGACCTAGCAAGTTAGAGAACCTCTTCATTTCCAAAATATCTTCTCAACAGACACTTCAGGAGAATCTTACACTTTCTATGAAAGCCATAGTAAAGCCTTTTAAGCAGTTTGGTGGGTGATAAATGAAGTGTTTTGCTATTAATTTTTTGCTCAAGAAGTTGAGACTTCTACCCATCCCATCCCCAGGCTTCTATTAAAGTTTACAGCTATTGGCCATTAGTTTTTCAGATTATTAACAGAAAAGTGCGAGAAAAACATTAGCTGGCATAATCTCTTCAGAGGCAGCCCAAACATGAAGACAGCGTCAGTGCTGTGGGTCTTAACAAATAATTTCATCTCTTACTGGGGAAGTCATCATTTTTGTTTTCTGAAGAAAAAAGCACAGAGGTGAAGTGGGACCACAGCTAGAGGCTGAACAAGTCCCAGTTTGCTCTCACATTAACCCATTATGGAACTCCAGAGGTCTTAAAACCCCCTCACAACTCAGAGGTAATGCTGACATCCAGCAGTCTCCTGCATGCTGCAACTGTGGGACAACTCCTTCCCTCAGTAATCCACCAAGGACTTATTTTCTCCCACAAGCAATCCCTCTCTGCTTGTAAGGAGGAGCACAGAAAAGCACTGAAATGCTCCTCTCAATTACAGAGCAAGGGAGGATTAACCACTACCAAAGACTCTGCAGATATTTATTCTCCAAATCCACAAGAGACAAACAGAGGGAAAAGCGCCTCTGAGAATTGTGTACACAGACAGTACGTCTAGTGCTTACAGTTTTGTTGGCTTTTTGTGTTTTTTTTTTTTAATTTTTCAAGTCTTAATTATCTTCATGAATTATAGACATAATATCTGAAAGACAGAGGCAATAATTAATGCATGTCTGCCTTTTCTGACTAGCTCGTTCTGCTGGATCAGGCAGAGTTATTGAGATTCAGGGAAGAAATCCTCAATCTTGTGGAAGTTTTAAAGAAACAGACCAAGACAATTTAATAAAGCAATAATATTTCTCTTAAATAATTAACTAGGCTTTGACATTCAAGTAATATTCCCAAATTCCAGCTCTTACTTTTGCAATAACGCTGGAACAAGCACACTCAGATGTGATCCACTGCATGTCCAAAATGTAATGACTACAGAATGGCTTCAAGTAGTCTTTGCTGCTGGATTTGTCTGTGCACACACAGGCAACTCCATCCAGAGACTCTACACTTTTTTTTTCCCTTAAGATTCTCACTGAGACCGTCAACATCACCATCCAAAATCCACACTGTGCAGCACTTCCATACCTCCTCCTCCTCATTTTGCTCTGCTAACATTTATCTCCAGGTACAAGTGCCCAACTCTCACCAAGCTCAAGAGCAGCAGTGTTTATCATCCTTTGGGAAAGCCTTGGTTTTCACAGCAGAACCACAGCACAGTAATAGATGCTATTGACAATCCTGAACTAGACAGCAAGCTATTACTAAAGCAGCATATAGCCCTGATGTTAAGTGGCCCGTTTCCATCACCTCTCAACAAGCAGATTCTCCAGTAGCATAAACAATTTTATTCACATAAAGAATGCACTCGAGAGCTTAACATACTTGAGTATATTGAGAACAATTACCTCAAAATAACAACTACTTCAGTCAGCCACTTAAAAAAATCCCCTTTGGCACAGACATCACCTACTTAAATAGTATAAAACTATACAACAAGAACAGAAGTCTACTTTAAACTCAAGATCAGAAGGATTACTCTGATGGCCACCAAACCATAACAGCCACATCACCAAGACTGGAGAAGAGGTGTTTGACTAACAAGGCCAGACTGAACTGAAAGCTTCACATCTCTGTTGTGCTCACCTGAATCACATTTTCTTGAGGAAAAAAAACCCTACCCACCAGGGAAATAAAGGTCATGCCCGTTTCAGAAACTTACCAGATATAATCTGTAAGCATCAATCCTTCGAATCGGCCCCCAGCACTTGTCTGTATCATTGTACTTTGTGCCATCTCCAACATTGCAGGAATGGTTGCCAATGGCACTGCTGGAAAAGGAGGGAGAAACAAAAGACAGTAATTAACTCTCAGCAGATGCCTGCCCCTTTCCTGCATTTGAAAAAGAGGAATGGTCTGAGGCCCAAAGTTTGTTTCTCCCCTCCCTCCATGAGGGCACACACTCCTTAATTTCTGGACTACATCAACAGAGCAAGTCACTGAATACCATGGATAAAAGAATAAAGGCAAATCCTTGGATTATCCACAGTTACTTAGAAATTTGGACGAGCAAATTTAGAGGTCACACGTGGATCACTGAGGATTGCCATTTCCAAGTCTTGAACCCAAAAACCTGCTCTAGGTTAGCATATAACTGCCCAGCAGTGAGCATACTCACCAGGTCACTTGCATGAGAGAGACCGGCACAGCCGCTGCATAGATCGCCAGGTCCCCGTAGAGGTAGATAATTATGCAGAAATAAAAGAGATTGACACCCACTGCAGGAAAAAGAAATATTTTACAGAAACAGCAGAGGACACAGGGATTCTTGAACTCTGCAGTCTAAATCAACAATCCACAGAACTTTTTCAAGGTCTTAAAAAAAAAAAAATAGTAAATCACCATTTCCCTCCACAGTTTACTTCTGCAGCAAGTTCCACACAAGGGTAACACCAGCAGCTTGGAAACTTTGCTGCAGCACAAGAACTGATAAGAACTGATGCCTCAGAGCTCCATTGCCTCATTAAACACCTGGCCTTCACACTAGACACTCTAATTTAAGCCCATCCTACAGTCACTGGTCAAGGCCAACAGGTCTCACATAAGTCATCTCCCAGATGAAGCTGTCAACCTGGAACAGCCATGGGCAAACATCCAGCTGATGGCAACAGACACGGTGTGAACACAGCTTGAAGAACAGTTAAAGGAAGAAGCATGCACTTTTAGTACTCCACTGGTTTCCAAACCCTGTGCTTGCAAACACTTGCAGGACCTTCACATGAAGGATCTGACCCTGCAGAGATCATGTTCCACAGGGCTGAAGGAATGCTGCTGTTGGAGGTTCCTTCACATCAGCATCCTGAGTCAAGCTCCAAACTTGTAAAGCTTTAAAACTGTTTCTGTAGTGCCACAATGAACACTGTTCCTGCTCCCTAATGTTTTCTTTTCTTAGGTTTGCCCTGCCTTTAGCAATGAGATTAAGAACACCTTACACATGTTAACCAGGTGCCCAAAACAGCCTTACTTGGGCTCAGGGAGACATTGCCATGGAGAGCTGAAATCAACAGGGAAAGAGAGCTGGAGGAAAAGAATCCAAGGGTCTCATCAATTGAGAGAGTTGGTACAAATCCCCAAGGAAAAACAAACAGGAACATACTTAAATTCAGAGACAGGTGAGCTACAATAAGATGACTCACATTTGTTTCCATTTAGGAAGCTGATATTGAAAGAAAACAGCTTGAGGAACCTGTCCATACTTTCAAGTTGTGATACCACCTGATGCTTAATCCTAATGCAGCCTGGACAAATCAATTCACCTCTCCAAGCCTCTCATGACAGCTAGCAAATAAGGATGGCATTAATGCAGGAATATGGATTAATATCTCTACAGAGCTTAGCTGCCCCAAAATTTTATCACGTGTTTTGCCATCATATTGCTCCTGGATCTCTGGGTGTAAAAAAACATTAACAGGTATTCTAGTTCCTTTAAATAAATTAGTCCATATGCTGAGCCTACTTAGCATCAAGTATTTCCACAGAAATATCATGTTGGGAAAGCAGCAGGCAAGCTTGCCTGCTTCTACAAAGCAACATGCTAAGCCAATAGACTCGAGTTGTTTCTTGTTTGCCTAAGTAGATAAACGGAAATCTTTGGCCTCTTCACATGCAGTCAATTTCTTTTAGATCCTCCTTTATTTTTTCTCCCCTCTGTGAAAGATTTGGAATCACTACACAGCAAGCTACCCACCAGTTTTCTCCAATTTCCCATTAAAAAGGGTTGAATATGATAACAAGTATCTGATGTAGGTCAGATGCCACAAAACCCACTGAACACAGGACTAGACAGACTTGGATGTAGATTCTGTTTTGGGGATCTGCTACTGATGTCAGGTCTCAGATGTTCCACACAGAAAATAAAGCTCACATAAGTTAAGCTGCAGCAGCACCACCAGGTACCCACCAGCACACACCACATCCTTGTTGCAGTATGGACTGTGGGAAGTCCAGGTGAGCCCTCTTACAAAACTCATGCCCTCCAAAGGCAGGAAGACTTTATTGCTAGTTCTTTTATAAACTGCTACTGATCCTCCCTGATCAATACTTTCATTACTGGACAAAAAAAAAAAGGGAAAATCAATGACTTCCTGTGGGGATACAGCATGATAGATGTGCCCAGAATCCATTACTGCAATAAATGACTGCTCAGTCCCAGAAGAAAGCACCCAAAACTGCAAATTAAAAAAAAACACCACCAAAAGCAGTCCTTCAGAGCCAGCTCTTTTGAAAGAGCATACACGCCCATCACAGCCTAAACCTAAGTCCCTTTAAGAAAGCAGACAGTCTGAGATGGAGATTTATCCCCAGCTTACCTCCCAGGGCTGCAGATTCAACTCCTGTCAGATTGTTTAACAAAAAAGGCAAGAGAAAAGAGCAGAGAACTTGCTAGATATCAGAGGCTTTAAGGTCTATTGCAAAGCCTTCACTAGCCTTCCCTCTATAGTCTGTACAGCTCCCAGACACCTTGGTTTTGTTTCCATGCTTTGTGTATTGTGAGAAAACCCACCCAGACATTTGCTAGCTGTGGAACTGCAGAGGTTGGTGCCTGAAGCCAGGACTTCAAGTGTGGTCCAGTTTCTCAGTGCTAAGCAGTCAATGAGCAACTGCCCTTAGTCAGGGCCCTTCTGTGCAACTGACAGCAAGAATCTGCAGAGGGAGGTACTTCACCTGACTGCTCTCTGCAACTGCACAGCAGATCAGTGGGTGTCTCTGAACAAGGACTTAGCAACAGGCCACTGCTAAGCAGAGAGGAAGGGAAAGCAGCAAGCGAGTTACAGCTGCCCCAGACCCTTCACTGTGCATACCTTTCATCTCATCTCAAATAAATCACAAGCTATGTTTCAAGCTATGGTCTGCTGCTGCTCCAGCTGACTTCCTGCAGAGCAATTCATCCCTTTGCATTGGGCTGAGTCGGTCCGGGGAGGATCCTTAACACAGAAATCAGATCACTCATTAAAGCAACATTAAGAAGAGGGATTAAGATTTAGAATACTAAGCAGTTTATATCACTTTGCTAGGCAATGTCCATCAGCACCACAGAGGTCGTGTGTTTCCAGCACCCTCTACTGGCTGAGCAGCATCTAGCACTAAGACAGAGCAGGCAACTGCCTGACACCCGGTTTGCTTGAGGGGCTACTGCCACGTCCCCCTGAAGCACATGAGAAGAGGAGGCCTTCTGAAACTTGCCTATGGGAGCCCTACCACCCGTGTTCTGCCAGCTCATCCGCAGCAGAACAAGCCTCTATAGCTGAATCCTCAGTGACACTGCTAAGCCGCATTATACTTGCTCTCAAAGACCTAAATACCACCACCCCTCAGAGGAGTGCTGAGAGATAGGGAAGCATCTGCAATGTTTTACAGATGGCAAAGAACACAAGCAAGAAAAGTTGCCTAAAGTCAGGGTAACTCAGTACAGCAGACAAAACTGGGAACAAGATGTTTCCAGGTCTCCAGCACACAGACCAGACACCTTTACTACTCTGCTACTAGAAAAGTAGCAGTCTGATTCAGTGTACATTTTGATACTCCTGAATGATTTAAACTTACAAAGGCCCAGAAGGGGCATATAGAAAAATCAAGTTTTTTTTTCAACTGGTCTTCAAAATCAGCAATAACAGCTCAAAGAATTTTCACTCCTTAAGCCCAGCCATCCTTCAGCAGCAGTCTTGCACTGGCATTAAGCTGACATAACACACTTGGGAAAAAAAAAGGCTCACCACATCTTCATAAGGTGGTCAGTGAACAAGAGAAAATTTAGCTTTCCACAAGAAATGGGGCCTGACAGACTCAAAAATCACACATCTATGGTGTCTGATGATTTTCTGTCTCTGCACAGCATTACAAATGTGCTCTTTACCAAGTTTCAGAATTGTAGCTTGCATTTCTATTGTATGCAGCAACAGATATTGCTTTACTGCAGTACAGTTACAAGCTTGTTCCCCAACATTCAATCAGAGGCACTCAACAGCAAAGAAGACAAGAGATCTGTCTACCATATGCTTACCAGGGACCCTTTCCAATTCAGTAGTTCACATCCCAACAGCTCTCTTGGTGAGATCCCCCACCAGACACATGCAGCTCCCAGGAGCTCTTCCAGAAGCCTCTCATTCTTCAGACAGAGGCTCACAAGGTTCAGGGAAGACTGAACATCTTATTCTTAGATGCTACCAAGATGGAACTAGTGACCTCTACAGCTGGGCTCTACTGCTGTAGGCAGCTGAGATCAGAGGATAGATGCAGTCCATGCTCAGGTTAAGAGCAGTTAGAACAGGCACTGATTTATACTTAACTGTCACAGTGAAGCGCCCACAACCCCCAGTCAGTACTTCTAGCTAGCTCTACTGCCACCACAGCACCCTTCCCTTCATGCAGATTCTGTCCCACAAATATTCTGCTTTGTAGAAACATAATGCAGAGGGATGGAGAGTTTGCAAAGAATGAACACAACTTTTGGGTACAATCATCACAAACTCAGGATGCAAACCCACACTGAGAAGCACTCAGACTTGAGGAAAAAACACACACACCATATGCAGCAGGACCAGAAGGGACTTTTAAAAACCATGAATCACTTGCCTTTATTGAAGAACATGGAAGCCATCTGGCCCATCTCCACCCTTTCAGTGATTTCAAAGATATTTGATGAGCCGCGTCTCTCTGCAAGTTGAAAACAAGAGAGTTTCAACTAGTCCCTCCAATAAACCCAGAGGCCAGACTACCTGAAGAGACCCAAGAAGCTCTATGAACTGCCTGAAGGACAGCACGTACTATCTACCACTCCACAGCTGCAGAGTCACTGGTCCAATGACTCTCCTGAAGTTAGTCTAAAGTGTTTTCAAAGTAAGGTATTCTCATCTTAGTGACCTAGAAAGAAAAGATCTTTATCAGACTGCAGAAGGTAAACTGAATTCTCAATGAGTCTTATCTTGCAAGTGCTAAGGACTTTGGGATGCACACATACAGAATTAAGGGCAAAATGGACAGAAGAGTCCAGCTTCACTTACTGGAGCCCACTGGGATGCTGTCTGCAGAGAAAAGGTCTCTGAGCTGGTGAAAGCATGAAGTGGGTACTTACGAACTGACAGGATAGGTCGTGTCTCCGCTCGCTCATAGCCATCTTGGAGGAGAACATCACTGTCAGACACTCCAGAGGAAGAATCCTCATCCTCATCATCCTCCTGGAAGAAAAGACCACTGCTGAGATTTCCTCTGCCTACAGCACAAGCTATGACAACACACCATGGTGGCCTTGTTTCCAGCATCTCAAAGAAAGATCCCATACAGTGCTGGGCAGGACAGGCCAGCTCGCAGGGGCAACGCCAGGGAGCCCTTGGCCCAGGCTGGTGATGCTGCGGAGAGCATGAAAGAGCACTAGCAGAGCAGACTAAGGTGAGTGACCTCTGCTGCATTAGCAGGTCATACAGCAACAGCATCCAACACACACAGTGAGATGAGGAACAAGGAAGTCAAACTTGTGGCAGATCTACACAGTGGTGGCAAAAAAAAACTCCTAGTGTTTTTATTGGCATAGCCAACCAGAGCAGAAATGGCCATCTCATAACTCCAGTCCACTAACATACAGTCAGGGATCTAAATCAGTGCACTAATTAAACCTTGCACTGATCCAGAAAGCCACAAGTAAATTTTACAGCAAGGACACACTTCAGAACTGTCCACTCCCTAGGATACATCCAGACTGGCAGCAAGGACATTCCTGTCTGTCCCATTTAAATGGCCTGAGATCAGCAAGGATTTACAGATCTCAACACACTCCAAATGGCACCAACATATTGGCTGCCATCACTCCACACTCACTGTGCAATGCTTCAGGGCAAGGAAGAGTACAATCAGTGAGAAATGTGAGCAGAACAAGGGATTTTTCAAAGCTGGAGCAGAAAATCCTGTCTTTAATAAGCAATCCCGTAGGGAACTAACAGTCATATTTTACATGGCAAAGTTAAGTAGAGTAGAAATTTATTCCATTAATAGAGTTACTAATGAGGCAAGGCAAAAACAGAGGAATCTCAGGCAAGCCTTACGTGAAAAAAGAACACTAGAGAAGTGGAAAATGAAATCCCACACAAACCTTGCGTTTTTCCATTCTCTTCCATCGCAGCTGGGCATTTGCAGCAGCCATGGCTTCCACCACAAAAGTAGTTGTCATATAGCTTGAGAGAGAAATTAATGTCAATGACAATCAAGCACTTGCTAAAGAGACGTGGAGAATTATTATCATTGTTTGCAGGAGCAAGCAAACCAAACAAAGCTACTTTCAGCAACTTAACCCCCATCCCCACACACACACACTGCCTATTTTGCACAGTGTTTCATCTCTGTCCTACTGCCTTCTGTTCTTGAGATTAGGGTGCTCAAGTAGAGTACAAAATGCAGTAAAAAAAAATATATATACATGTCTTTAGATATAAGGAGACACTAAACATCTGGAAAACATCTTGCTGGTGGTTTTGAGGGTTTGGTTAGACAAGAGGGGCTTTCTTTCCCCTTGTTAGAAAGCAAGCTTCCTGTCCCCTTCCAGGGCCTAGGACTAGCACAGTACTATTATAAAGTTATCCATTACAGCCTGTGGCAAAGGTACTACACTACCCTGAAGACTCTTACAAATGCCATTAGAAGCAAAGCAGCAATACAAGACCAAGAGGCAGACCACAGATACATGCAAACAGTTTGCCACAAGCTACATGTTGTCTAGGGACACAGCTACAGCATCTGTGGAAGGAATGCCATTATCTTAGCTAAAGAGTCCTGTAATAAAAAACTCAAATTAATCTTATTTAAGTCTTTAAAGTGGTTTCTCACTCTTTCAGGAACTGGACTCATTTATCAAGTTCAACTGAGAGATTTACTTTGCCAGAATAAAAGAAAGTAGCCCTGTCCTGAGGCCCACATAGTCATTTCTTCTTACATTGAAGGGTCCCCAGAGGACAAAAGGAAGTCAAAAGTGTCAGCACTGGGACAAAAGCAACAGAGCAACACAGCTCCTGAGGGTCTTAATACTTTGAGCTGTGTTTTCAGTTCACTCTGGTGCAGTTATAGTACACAGGTTTGGAAGCTTGTGCTCTTCTGCTGACCTTGAAGGATTGTTTGCTAGCACTACATTTCACATGCTAAATGCTTTTAAACAAATACCTAAAAGCATTGCTTCCAAGTCTTCTAGTTACTGGTACTGCCACAGTTTACATTTTAATCAAGCCTATGAAGCTTTGACATGGGGAACTTAAAAGCATTAATACAGTTAGTACCCCTGTATAGCAGCACCTCACAGATCTGAAAAGCACTGCCTCCAAACCAAAGGCACATTCAGGCTGACAGAATCAGTTATCCACAAGAAAGGGACTTCTAAATTCTGCTTCTACAAACAGCAGGACAGGGATTTTATTCTTATTTTTAAACCAAGCCAGAAGCTATTCTATTGGTAACCAGAGAATCTCAAGCTACTTGGACATCACTGCTGTATCAACAGTCTTCAGCTCCACCTGCTGCTCCAGCAAGGGGCAGACATCTGGGCAGAAGGCCACAAAAGCTCAAAGGTCTCAAGCAGCGAAGAGCAGGGGGATAGAGGGGTCCAGCTATACAGTAGTTTGTTTTCCTGACACACGTGCAGCTGCCCAGAGCATTGCCAGAAGCCAAGATAAAACACAACAAGTCTGCTTCACATCTGCAAATCACAAAGCAGAGAAATGAACCTAGGTCACTTGCAACCTGGTTGATGTTTGGGGAATTGATCAGTGACATAGGCAAACATGGGACATGTCCACAGGGAGTACAGAGTCAAATGAAAAAGGAAGCTAGAAGAATGGTACCAGAAGACTCTGGACTAGAGAAAAATGTCTTTCCCATCAATCAGAAGACGGGGTTTGGCACATACCTCAAGCAGTCAGAAAATACATCCCTCCAAATAAGGTACACAGGCAACACAGCTAAAGAGATCAGGACTCAAACAGCAGTGGGACAGGGTCACTCAGAAAAGCAGCATAAGTCTTAGAACTGTTCTTATAGCTCCATCTAACTGTACTCCTCAGCTCCTGGAGACACATACTCACAGCCTACCTCATAAAGCCCAGGAACATCAGGAGAATGAGGCTGATGAGCCACCCTGCTGTTGCAAATGCCTTTGGCATGGTGAGGGCTCCCGTCCCGACGATGAGGTTGAACATGTAGACCAGACCAACCTGCAATCAATTCATCCACATAACCCAACATGAGCTTGCATCTGTGCCAGAGATCATGCAAGAAATCTCAGCTGCAGACTAATTTAAATGGAGAAAGCAGTCATGGCAACCAAGCAGGGTACAAGCAAGCCCACGTTAGAGATGGATACAGTAGGAGACTGACAACCAAAGAACAAAGCAAGTTACAGCACACTTTTCATGACGCTGATATTCCTTTTGTTTTTATAATTTGTTAAGTATTTTTTCTAACTTTCAAAGTCTATATACTTTTTATTTGTTTCCAAATCCATTGCATTTTATCAGAAGGGTCTACAATGTGAGTTTGGGCCTCTCCTTATTTTCTGACCTCAGCTGAACTAGTTATGACTACATACAAAAGTTCCCTTTTAGAATGCCTTAGACAAGCAGGACAGTTCCAAGCAGAATTACAGTTCATAGGCTGCTTGCCATTTTACCAGCAAGCAATTCAGCACACTGAAAGAGGTATTTCACTTCTGGAAGGGAAAGGACTTCATCTTTAGCAACCACCTTCTTTCTGGTCAGGAGCAAAAAGGTAACTGTGCACCCGGACAGGACTCCTCAAATTGTAAATGCTGAGGAACTCAGAATCAAAGAATGCCCCAAAGTTTGTTGTGGTTTTAAATATAGGTCAGTCTCCCTAGAGGAGAGAGTTGGTAAACTAGAGGAGAGAGTTGGTAAAGAACTGTCTGAGTACATTTTTCTGAGTGTGGAGAAATTAACATCAGGAGAACTATTCCCCAGAGACCCCGCACACGCTTCTGCCCTACATTCACCAACATAAGCACAGCAGATTCATCTTTTGACGGTTCTCCCAGGACTAAAATCAGCCACTGTAGCTTGCAGGAGAGTTCATTCAGCTGGCACAGCTGTCATCCCCAAAGCACAGCTCCTGCTCAAGGACCCAGGGCCATAACTCACTTCAGTGAAGGACTCTAAAATAAAACACTCAGGTGATTTTGACTTTGGTCAAGCAGGCAGAGACCAGAACACTGACTGTGTATTCAGTCTAGCTGGACATCTTCAGGGAAGGAGAGAGTGCTCTACATTTTGAGATAAGAGTCCAGGAAATTCCTGCAACGCTAACGTGATAGAAGAGTAGGTGACACCAATCCTTTAGAGTCCAGATGTCCCAGTTACTGCCTTGTTCTCTCAGCTGTGGCCTATTTCTGTAGCCTAATATCCAGTTTCTCTAAATTCAATCGTTAACATGGGGATAAAAGTTTTAGAGCATCTGAAAGCCAATCATGTCAACTTGAGCACTAGTTCTATATTTACTGATCTGTGGGTTCACTCCGGGAGGACAAAAAGTGTTGGCAAAGCAGTTGTCCAAGAGCTGACACTGTATGAACACTTGTTTACTATGTTACTGGAAACATGGTTTTCACAGCCACAAGTAACTGATTGTGCATGTTCACAGGCCATCACACAGCAGAAATACCTTGTTTGACAGTTTTAAGCAAAGGGAATTAAAATAATTTACTAAAACAACAGCTACAAATAAGTAGAACTAAGTAATTCAGAAGAAAGTCAAAAAAAGTAAAATAAAATAGTGTAATTTCCACGTGACAGCTTCCCCTTTTAAGCAAGCTTCACGTGACAATTTGTGCTGATGCACACGTTAGAAGTGTAAGAGCAGTAGGCAGAAGATTGCAAGGGCTTAAACTGGACATGAAACTGTTCTTAACACATTTTAAAACTACACCTTAAGCAGACACTGTCCCTTGCGGTATATAAATGAGTTAGTGTTGTTTAAGAAACACTACAAGTACTGAGGGTGTTTAAGCAGCACCTGACCTCCACCACCTCTTGAAACACTGAGGCTGTGTGTGCTGGGAGGCAGGAAATGAGAAGAAGGTTTTGAGAAACCTTCTGAGCAAACACCCATGGGCAGCAGCGAGCCCCGGAGCAGTACTTACATACGGGGAGTAGAGCTCTCCCGTGTCCGTGATGCCTCCAGCCATGGTGAGGGCAGCAGGAAACCAGGAGGGTGCCTTCAACTTCTATTGCTTTTAACCTAGGGGAAAACCATACAGTATTGCAACTTTTGTCAGAAGGGGTGGGTCAACCCCGGCACAGCCGTCTTCTGACATTTGAAGGGAACCTTCACCAAAACGTTGCACTTAGGGGAGATGCACCCTGCTCGGCCGCAGCACCGCCCGGTTCAGCGCTCCAGGACCCCCGGCACCGCCTCCCTCCCCCCACAGCGGGCAGAGGGCCCGCAGACACCGACACGCCGACAATGGAAACCAGGGGACCTACCGACACCACCAGGGTTCGGTTACACGCACCACAGCTTCCAGAGCAGAAGCGTTCGGGGACGGAAGCACCACCGGGGAACCCGAGCACAGCACGGAACCGCCCGCGGCCGAACAGAGCCCCTCAGGTTGAGCGCGGACGCCCACCACGGAGCCCGGCTCCCTCAGGCCTCAGCCCGCCCCGAGGCAGGACAAGCCCTGCGGCCGACCCGTCCCTGCTGCGGCCCAGCCGCCCTCCACAGCCCAGCCCAGCC
>WBMW01001088.1:88508-101615 GCA_013396635.1 Penelope pileata
GCGGGCCCGGGATGCGCCGCTCCCTGCAGCACCGCGGACAGCGCCCGCGCCGCCTTCAGCACCACGGACAGCGCCCGGCGCCGCTCCGCCCGGCCCAGCCCAGCGCTGCTCCGCGGTCCCGTCCGGTCCGGCCCCGTTGAGTTGGGTTCAGCGCAGTCCCATCCAGCACAGCGCGGCTCGGCTCGCTCCAGCCGCCTCCCCGCAGGACAGCGGAGCAGCGCCCGGCTCCACGACGCTGCTGTGCCCGCCCCGCTGGCAGCGTTCCCCGGCCCAGGAGGAGGGGGGATGCCTGTCCAGCCCGGGGGCGGGGAGGCTGTGGGATCGCCCCTCGGCGCAGACAGCTTCCATACAACTGCTGGTCCCTCTTCAATCTTCCTTCCACCTCCGCTCGCGGTTACAGAGCTCCTCCGCGGCTCTGCAGAGAGCCCGGGGCTCCCTGCCCAAGGGCACGGCCGTCTCTCCCTCACTAACGGGAAACGCTGCCCTCCCTCCCTCCCTCCCTCCGCCGCAGGAGCTGTCAGCGGGGCACGGGCAGGGCTGGAAGGCAGCCCTGGGCAGAGATGCTTCCTGCTGCCGGCTCCGATCAATCACTGAGCTGAGAGCATGAAGCCCGGTCGGCTGCGCTGATTAAGATGTGCTTCACACTCAGCTCATCCACACTCGTGTAAGGGAGCCCCGAGCTGCAGCAGGGCTTCTCCATCTGACAGCTCTCCAGCCTTCGGGCATCCATGGGCAGTGGCATAGCACAAAGCTGCAGGGACACCAGGGCCAGTGCTGTGCCATCCCAGGGAGTGCTGGCCAGGCCATTTCAGCTTCTTTGCAGAAGCAGTGCTAACTGATGCCTGGATCTCAGCAGCTTCCCTTTGGAAGCACACTGCACTCAGAGAACGTGCTTGGAAAAAAACAAACACATAAACAAATTGTACTTAGAAACAAAAAGATTCTGCCTAAACCTGGAGCTGAAAGTCAAAATCTCATTGAGATCCTTTGTTTACAACTTCCTTTAGAGCAATCTGGTGCTTTTGATTAGGCTGGAAAGAAACAAATCTTTACTGAGAAAGTTATTTAAGTTATCCAGTCTCTGGTCCTTTCCTTCCGGATCAGCAGACGGCCCCAAGCCAGAGGAACAGACCATGTTTTCAAGAGCCATCTGCACCCATCCGATCGCTGTTTCACTGTCTGTGCCTGACATTGCTAATTATATCTGCCCATTAGTTCCTCTGACAGCAGAGATGGTTCTGCCAGGTCAGAAGATCAGTCTTGGCAACAACAGCCTGAAAAAGAAGAAAACCAACCCAGAGTGCCAGGGGGATTTCAGACTTGCCCAAGGCTGGGAAGCCATACCCAGCCCCAACACAGAGCATCCTACAGCCAGACCACCCGGGTCTTGAGCACTCAAAGCTGATCAACAGCACAGAAATAAACTGTGTCACCAGCCATGGTGTCTGGATCAGATAACCTGTAAGTAGCAAGGAGGTTCCTGGCACACCCCTGCTGCAGGAGGGGCTTGAAGAACGTTCCCTGGCCACTCTCAGCTCCAGCAATGTCTATTTTCCCTTTCAGAGTCTGAAGGAGAGCAATGAGGAGCTGCTGCCTGGCCAGCAGGAAGGAAAACTTCGTAAATATGAGCTCACCTTTCCTACTGCAGGACTGGTGCTACATGAGAGACACGGTCTGCCCTGCAGGTTTAGCAGTGAAGATCGTTTTCCTAATCCATCGTGCTATTGCCAAGTGCGGTGCAGCTTTACGAGACCACACGGATTGCTGGCAAAAGGCAGGCAGAAGCAGTGAGAAGCAAACACAGCTCTCCAGCTGTGCTGGCACTGCTCCAAGGGCTTTACAACACTTTATGGCTCTTCAGGACCTGGCCCGTTACAGATAAGTGGTATCAGCAGCTTAATTGGAGCCCAGCTGCCTGACACCCGCAGCACCCTCTGCCCTTTGCACAGCAAGGACTGTCCTTCCCCATCACAAAAAACAAATGGGGGAAAAAGAAAAAAAANAACCACTGCCTATCCCAGCCCCGAGCAAGGGCTCCTGGCAGCCTTTGAGCAGTTTATAGCCCCGAGCAGGTGCTGAGCAGCTGAAATCAGCGCAGATCAATGAAATGAGAGGAAACGACCTGCAAATGGCAGGCGTGGTTTCAAATGAATTCGCCCATTGTTTGGTCTCACTTGCTGGTAGACTGTGTCTCTGACCATCTGATAGCTTGTTTACTTGTCTGTTTGCCTTGGGAAGTAGGGCAGGACCACGGGAAGATTTACATTCAGCTCGAGGGGTTCCGCTTCACCGTCCTTCCCCTCTCCTGCTCATTCTCAGCTGCTCGACCCCATTAAGTGACTCATTATCCCCTGAACTGCTTGTATAACACTTCTGAGGATGAGATGTGAGCCCTACTGAAGCTGTTCCTTCCCCTGAAATAGGAATTCCTTTTTTCCCCCTCTATATCTGCTAAATTCTCCTCTTTTAATTTCACCATGATAACAAATCCCTATTCTTCAGCCTTTCTGACCAAGGAGTCCAGCCCGAGGCACAGCTCGTAGTAAGGCCTTCCCTATCATAAAGTCTGCAAGGATCTCTCTTTTACCAGGTTTGCTAAGTCAGGAGATCTGGGAATTATCGGGGTTTATCTTGGTTATCAGAGATGGCAGCAGAAGGGAGAGCTCCGCCAGCGCGTGCTCAGCCAGCCAGCACCGAAGGAGCCACGTTAGCAATTATAATATTCAGCCTTATCAAGACAATTTCACCCAAGTTGACAAAGCAGCACATGAAAGCACTGTCTGATGTGCACAGATTACGTTTCAAAGGCTTCAGATTAAATAACAGAATCTGGGGTTAGGAAGTGTCACTGAAGCTGAGAGAGGAGGGGGCTCTGAGGTGGCTCCGGCACTGCAGTGGGCGATACGTGGGGTGGGAGCTGGGGAGAGCTGCTGGCTCAGGCCAGCCACAGAGCTCTCCACACACCTCAGCTGGTTTGATTCCTGCCCACCCCAGCAGCAATTCCAGCATTTTTGTTAATGCCACTGCCAGGGACAGAACATCCCAGCATCTCAGCAGTGTCTGGTTGCATCGCTCTCGTCCCATGGCCGCTGAGCAGGGGTTACAGCAGTGTCCCCATCGCCAGCAGTGGCTCTGAGGGGGCTGGGGGCTGCTGCTTCGCTCACCGGTGTGGATATTAAGCCCACAAACAATGCTTGCTCCAGCTCCAAATGTGGCTGAGATAAAGGCAAACTGATTTGTGCCCATTGGGATGCATCACTGTGCAGTGCTCCAGCAGCTCTGCTTCTCTCAGCACACAGCCCTGCCTTGGGCTCCCCAGGATGCTCCCTGCCAGGGGAGGGGGGGCCTCAGAGCAAAGGGATCTCACTCTCCTCTGACTGCTTCTTTCCCAGAAACCAAACCAGAAACAGAGGGGAAATGATATTTCTCACCCGATAGCGATAGCACAGATATACTTGGGAAATTGCTCCCACAATCTCTAGCAAAGCAGCTCTTGGAAGAAATGCTTCTGACTGCTTTTGGGTCACTGAGCTGCCCTGGGAGTTCTCCACCAGCGAATGCCTGTGTAGGCACTTACCCTGCGGTGTGTGCAAGGCAGAGCCTCTGCCTCTGTGCCACTTTTCAGCGCCTGTGCCTCCTGTGTGCACACAAAAACCAGGGCATCATCCCTCCTTTACTGCTTCTCCTGTCTGGTGGGCTCCTGGGCCAGCTGGCACCTTTCTGTTTAGGTTTTGGAGAACCCAGGCTGACCTCACAGCTGCAATTCTTCAGCATCTCTCATGTGCAGACAGCAGTGTGATCCCCCCAAAATTGTTTGTGCTTGCACTTGTGCACTTTTACTTTTTCTTATGCTTGCTTGTGCATGTGTTTGTTCTTTTGATTGTGTTTGTGCTTCTCCTTTCTCCCCACCATGAAGGTCACACATGGAGCTCCTCTGCTGGCTTTGCCCTGTGTTGGTGTTCACAGCCGTGCTGAGGTCCCATGCTCCATGCTCTCCCTGCAGCAGCAGTTTGGGGTGAGGGTTCCCCTCCTGTGCCATTCTGCTGCGTTTGGTGCATCCTTGCAGCTGGGCAGGCTCAGGGGAGGCTGCGTTTTGCTGCTCTCCCCCTCCCTGAGCACCCAGCCTTGCTTGATACCTTCGGGTGGAATATTTTGCAAAGAGCAGCTCAGAGGCTCATTACCCACAGCAGAAAAGCCCCAGCATGGGAGAGAAACTCTTCTAGATAAAAATAACCTGGCCAGAGAGCATGCTTCGTAGCCAACATTTGCTCAGATGAGGAAGCTACAGAAGAAGCAGAGCTGTGCACCAGTTCAGCATCCTCTCTCTCATCCCCTGTGCAGCAGAGAAGGAGCTCCCAGCTGACGCTCACAGTCCCTGGAGCAGAGCAGGATGATGAGGATATGGCCAGGATGGGGCTGGCTCCTTCTCCCAGGTGAGGATGGGCAGAGCGATGTGCTGGCATCAAGGGGCTGGGGATGCTGATCCATGGGTTTCCCTTTGGGTACCACTCCTGGAGCCATCTCCCAGCTCATGGGGCTCGGAGCAGGGAGACGGGGTCTCCCACAAAGTGCTTCTTTCTCCCTTCTCCAAAGCAAGCCATCAAGGAGCAGCTTGGAAGAAGGCTGCCCACAGACCAACATGCTGTTTCTCTCCCTTGTTGCTGTGGGGTCTCTTTGCAGTTTGCCAGGCTCTGGTTGTCCCTGGGGAGGTGAGCGGGCGGGAGGGCGAGACGCTGTCCCTGCGCTGCTGGTACCCGCGGGGCTACGAGGGCTACAACAAGTACTGGTGCCACGGGGCCGAGCGGGATTCGTGCCGCAAAGTGGTGGAGACAGCAGGGAGAGACGTGCCACGCCGGCACGGCCGCGTCTCCATCCAGGACAACCACGTCTTCTGCGTGGTCCTGCTCACCGTGGAGGAGCTCTCCAAGGAGGACGCTGGGAGTTACTGGTGCGGGGTGGAGCGGGCAGGCTGGGACATCATGAAGCCGGTCACCGTGAGGGTTGTACCGGGTATGTGCTGGTTTGGGTTTGTGCTGGTCTTGGTGCTCTGGGGGAGGCTGTTGGGTCGTGTCAAGGAGGAGCAGCGGTGTGGGGAACAGCCCTGCTCCGGTTGCATTGGCTGCTATCCAGTATAAACCAGCAGTGCCGGCAGGTGACAGGTTCAGGGGATGCTCATAGATGCATGCAGAGTGCTGGAGCCCTGTGCAAGGTTTTGCAGCACTGTGGGCTGCTGGTTGGGCTCCCAGTACAGACTGTGAGCAGGAAGGACAGAAAAGCCATCGCCTAAAATTGGCAGCAAGTGTCCACGGCTGAGCCGCAGTGCTGCAGCCAGAGAGCCTGCGGTGGCCTCTGGAAATGAAAGTGAGGCTGTGACACAAAGTCTGAGTTTGTAGTTGAGGAAAAGGGGCAGATCTAACCCCTCCAGCCCTGGGACACCTCTGGTTCATGGGAGCTGGGATGGAGCATCCCCCAGGGATGTGGGCAGGGGTAATGCTCACCTCCTGCCAGCAGAGACTGAGGGGACACAAGGCCCCCTCCAGCACACAGCTCCCACTGGGACTCTCCCTGACACGGCCATACCCGCAGCTCCCACAGCCACCCCCGTGCCCACGCTCTCCAACACAACCACGAACGTCACAGCTGCAGGGTGAGTCCGTGGGCACTGCAGGGAGGGCAGCGGGGTCACAGCTGTGGGACACCACAAAGGGCACAGGGGCACGTTCTGGAGTCCGTGCACTTTGGGGCAATGCAACAGCAAGGACCAAAGTGGGCTCCCAGGCTGCTGGCTCTGCATTGTGTCCCATCCCATGGTGGGGGGCTGCAGAAGAAGAACATCAGCCTTCAGGAGAGTCAGAAGCAGTCCCGCTCCTCTCCTTCACCCCCAGCCCCTCTGGTCCAGCCCTGGACATCCTGGTGCCCCCCGTGGTGCTGCTCTCCCTCCTGGCTGCAGCCAGCTCTGCTGGGCTCACCCACGCCCTGCGGAGGAGGAAGGAAGGTAACAGCAGTTGGAGGCGAATGGGGCTGGGCTGGGGATCCCCTGCCTGGAGGAGACAAGGCACAAACCCAGCCTCATCCCCAGGATAAACATCTGCTTTGTTAGCCTCTTCTCTCTGACCCCCAGCCCAGCAGAGATCCCTGGGAAGGAGATGCTCCCAGCCATGCTCACCAGCACAGCAGCACCACGCAGCAAGTGCTTGTCCAACCCTGGAGCCACCGGTACCGTGAGCATCCCTTGGCCTTCCAGCCAGGGGCAGGGGTGGAAGTGGTGGGGACACGACCAGGGCTGTGACCCCGCAGACTGGTGTGGGGACAGACAGGAGGGGCCGGCTGCCCCCTGACCCCACTGCCTGTTTCAGGATGGTGGGGACACACTGCCCCCTCCCACCAAAGCCCCCATTGTTCCCTGCAAGCCGGGCACCACCATGGAGCTGAGCAACGTCTACGACAATGAGCTGGACCTGAGAAAGGTGAGAGCCTGGCATGGGCAGTGCAGGAAGGGGCCATACAGGACAGCCGTGCAGGATGGAGATAAGATGATAGGGAATGGCCTCAAGTTGTGTCCACCAGCTTCAGGGAGGTTCAGGTTGGATATTAAGAAAAGTTTCTTCCCCAAAAGAGTGGTGATGCACTGCACAGGGGGGTGGTGGAGTCACCATCCCTGGAGGTGCTGAAGAACATGGAGATGTGGTACTAAGGGACATGGCTCAGTGGGCAACATTGGTGGTAGGTGGATGGTTGGACTGGGTGATCTTGGGAGTCTTTTCCAACCTTAATGATTCCGTGATTCTGTGGCCACCTCCCCAGGGCACCCACACCAGCAGCAGTGACACAGAGCAGGACAGAGAGCTGGAGGACTACAGCATCTACCTCAACTGCTAGGTGAAGGGATGCCCAGTCCAGAAGGAGAGGATTCCCTCCGGTCCTAATGGAGCATCTCTTCTGGGCAGCACTTCTGGAGACATCGGGCTTTGCTCTGAGCAGGGCAGGGAGCAGCACTGTCTTCCCCACGTCCTTGCTGCAGGCAGAGGGGCTGCAGGACACAAATGGGTCTCCCCAGGGGCTGCTGTTGGGCACTGGAGCATCTCAGTGGTGTGACAGCCACGGAGCCCATGTCCCCGCTCCTGTGGACTGAGCAGTGCCTCTGGGATGTGAAGAACCCAAACCCCAATTCCTTTACATGCTGATGTGCAGGACATTCTCCTGGCGTGGCAGCATATGGATTGCTTTGAGTGCATGTCAATGGCAATAAAGGAACTCCCCTGCAGGGCTCAGTGTAGAGGGGATGGGGCGATCCAGTGCCTCTGTGGGGCCCTCCAGGTGAAATGGGGGCCATGGGGCACCCCGTGCTGCTGGGGCTGTCAGTGGGTGCTGGGGGGGCAGGGATTGGGCAATGGGAACAACACTGGGAGCAAGGAAAACCAGAATGGGGGTGGGGATGGAGCAGCAGCTGGGACTTCACTGAGGTTTCTCCATGAGGTTTATTGGCAAAACCAGGCTGGCAATCACCAGCCACTTCTTGAACTTTGTTCTTGAAGGTATGTGCAGTGGCCCAGGGGTTAGAAGGGTGGGTGCAGCTCACAGAGCCCCAGGACCCTGGAAACAGGGTCACCAATGGCCAGAAGGAAAGCATAGAGCTTCCTCCTTCTGTGCCAGGGAACAGCGTGGGAAGGATGGGAGGGAGCTGCCCTGGGGTCGTCGCGAGGGGCACTGAGGAAGAACACCGTCGGCAGGGAAGTAGCTCTGCTCTTTGCAGAGTATTTGGGTTATGAAACCTTCTCTGGAAACATCTAATTTTAAGAGAAAAACAACGTTGTCACTCAAAAACCACATCTGTGCCAAAAGAGGCAGCTTTTTGGGGAAGAAAGATACTTTTGTTGAGAAGCCAAACAGAAGATCTGACAGGCAGTGGGGGTCCCTGCGCCGGGGTCTCGGATGGATTTGGTGTCTGTAGGGTGGGTATGAACACCTCTGCAGGGACCCCGAATCCCTTCGGGTTGTTGGGATGGGCCTGGGGAAGCCTTCTGCGCTTTGGTGTTTTGCTGGAAACGGGTGGCAGTTCCAGAGAAAGATCATGAGACCAGGGTGACTCATGGGCCGGGGGGAGGAAGCAAATGGCTTAAAAAAGAAAAAAACAAAAAGGCATCCGGGGTCTCAGGGCAAGCACTGCCCAGGGAAAGAAAGTTGGGAACCTCTCAGAAACTTGAGCGCACATCAGCCTGGCTCCATCCCACTGGGTGCTGCATGAATGACCGCAGGGAAAGGTCTATGTTGAGAGGGAGGAGCTGGAAAATGAGGATTTTCCTGGTTTGGATGCTTGTTCCAGGTGAGTATGGGTCATGCTTGGGGTCGGTGGGGGCAGAGGGGCTGGGACCATGCAGCTGGGGATGCTCACAGGTATTGCTCCTATGTGAGCCCATTTGCAAGGAGGTTTTTGCTTGTTTACAGCACAACCGGGGAGCTCTCTTTCATGGCTGGGGACATCTCAGCCCCAGCTGAGGTCACAGCCCCTCTGCCTGTCCCCACAGGTGGCTGGGCAGTGACGGGTCCCCCACAGGTGACAGCCTACGCTGGGGACACACTGTCAGTGTCCTGCAGCTACAAGCCGGGCTATGAGCTCTACTCCAAGTTCTGGTGCCAGCCTGGCTTCCTCTGGCTCTGCTACACCGACATGGCCCGAACCGACGGCTCAGAGGAGGTGGTGACACGGGGCAGGGTGTCCATCAGGGACAACCACGCAGCACTCACATTCACGGTGACAATGACTGGTGTGACAGCAGAGGACACAGGCTGGTACTCCTGCGGGGTGGTGCGGTCCCTGCTGAGCAGATCACAGCACAGAACCAAGGTGTTTGTCTCTGAGGGTAAGGCTGGAGGATGCCCTGGTACCAATTTTGGAGGGGGCAGAGGAGGGATGGACAGTGCTGCCTTGTAATGTCTCTGCTTCTGTGAGCCCATCCCTTAGGGTTTGCAGTTCCCTCCAGCAAGAAAAAAAAACAACAAAACATTTTCCTTCCTCCTCCCACCAGCACCCAGTGAATCAGCAGGGCAGAGCCCCCACCCCGCGGGGGTGCAGTGATGCTCTCCTCTTGCATGAGAAAAACAGAGACATTCCATTTCAGAGCATTGCACCTCCAGTATTTCCATGGTTGTGGCTTTTTCTGCTGCTCTCAGCGCTTTTCACGCCCACGAGGACAGAGATGCTGTGCTGGGTGCTGGCACAGGATGATGCCTACAGTCCTTATGGGGCCACAGACCCCCTCCATCTCCTCTAAGGTCCCTATGTGGGGACCCTGTGGGGACAGGATGGGCTGTGATGTTCTGCCCTGGCTCTCCGCAGTTATTTCAGCCACGACAGAAGCCAGCAATGTGAGCCCATTGGCAAAGACCACCCCATGCCCCATGGGCTGCGAGGAGCCTCCAGCGCTGTGAGTTGGGGTTTGGGGTCTGGGCAGTCCCCCTCCCCCCTGCAGCCCTGGGTCTCGCTGGCTGCAGCTGCTCCCGGAACATTCTGCAGGGCAAGCAGGGTGGATGCTGAGCATGGGAATGCCCCAGCCCACATCCCCTTTGCCCAGACGTGGCACAAGCGCTGTCCTTATCTCACTTCTCCTGCCCAGGTCCCAGCTCGACATCACCCTCCTGCTGGTCTTCATCAGCACGAAGGTGCCCGTGATTCTGATCCTGCTGTGCTGGGCCATGTGGCTGAGCAACCGGCACAGGGGCTGCAGCCCACGGGAAAACCTTCAACTCTCTGTGGCACCAGGCAGCACCGTGGCACCAGGCAGCACTGTGGCACCAGGCAGCACTGTGGCACCGGGTAGCATCATGGCACCAGGCAGCACTGTGGCACCGGGCAGCATCATGGCACCAGGCAGCACTGTGCCACCGGGCAGCCGGACCCCTCCAGCGACCTTGCAGCATCCTCGTGTCCCCATGCCCTGTGTCCTGCCGGGGCTGAGCCGCCCATCCCACAGCAGGAGCTGGGCAGCACCGGGCACCTCTCCCCCTGCAAAGCCTCAGCCCCCCTTGGTCCCCCCCAAGCTGCAGCGGGGGGAGTTGGGGGCAGACAGAGCCCATGTCTGCTGAGCTGGAGCTGCCACCAAAAGCTGCCAGCGAAAGGCAAATCTGCAATAAAGCCTGGCTATGCTGCCTGCCTGCCTGTCTGTCTGCCTCCTCCAGCACTGGCTGGGGCTCCAGGGGCTGCCAACATAAACACACGGGGCTGTGCTGCTGTGCACAAAGCCCCGTTCGGGGGGACACAGTGTCACACTGGTGCCATGCTCCACACCGTGGCTGAGCCCTCAGCACTGCCAGCCCTGCCCCATGCAGCCCAGTGCCCATTTCCAGGCACCTGCAGCTGGCCAAGCCTGGGAGATGTGTCCTTCAGCCTCATCGTAGGGACCATCGCCCCGCACTGATGCTCTGCAGCCTCAGACCGAAGGTCGCATCAGATCCCAATGCAGCACAGGGTTCTTTCCTCGTCTGCTCAAGGTTGGCCCAGCAAAGCCCAGGCAATGCTAAGGGGGAGGAAAGGAATGGTGCTGTCAGGGTGCAAGGGAGGAGGATGGGGGGGTCCTTGGAGAGACCCAGCTGAGGGAAAGGGTGCAATGGGTGAGGGCACCACTGGGTCATAAGCAGGGCGTGGAGCAGGGCACAGGGATTGGGTGCTGCTGGTGATGGAGGGCATTCAGGAAATGAGCAGAGACCAGCGGAAACCAGAACCCCATGATGACTGCTTGACTGCTGCAAGGGACTGGGGTTGCGTAAAGAGCAAAGAGGAAAGCAAAGTCCCAGAGCAGCAGCACAGCACGCACTGTGCAGGAGCACTGCCCAGGAGCTGCAGGCACAGCCTGGCGGGGCCATGTGGCTGCTGCTGCTGCTCTGCTGTGCGGCTCTGGGCCTCCCGGCATGGGCGGTGCGGGGACCTGGCACCGTGCGGGGGCACCTGGGGGGGTCCATCTCCATCCCCTGCTACTACCGGCGTGGCTATGAGAGATACCCGAAATACTGGTGCAAGCCAGGGACACTTGTAAGCTGTGAGTCCCTCATTGTCATCACCTCAGAGCAGCAGCCCTGGGCACAGCGGGGCCGGATCTCCATCATGGACAATCGCATGCGACGGGTGTTCACAGTGACCATAAAGGACCTGGTTGTGGGGGACATGGGGATCTACCGCTGCGGAGTGGAGAAGCACTTACTGAAGCGTGATAACACCGACAAGGTGCGGGTCATCGTGTCCACAGGTCAGTCCCTGCATGGTCCTCACTGCTGCATTTCCTCCCCAAATCACACAGCCCCCACGCCGGGGCCGGGCCGGGCTGCAAGATGGGATGGGAACAGGGTGCAGACGTGAGAGAGAGTGGAGCTGCTCAGTTTGCTGCTTGCGTTTGCAGCCCAAAAGCCCATTGCTGACCTTGTTCTCGCTTTAACCACCCTACGGCTGCTACCNATGCGGCTGCTGCTGCTGCTCTGCTGCGCGGCTCTGGGCCTCCCGGCATGGGCGGGGTGGGGACCCGGCACCGTGCGGGGGTACCTGGGGGGGTCCATCTCTATCCCCTGCTCCTATGAGGATCGTTACGTGAGCTACCCGAAATTCTGGTGCACGCCAGGGACAGTTCGAAGCTATGAATCCGACATCGTCATCACCTCAGAGTGGATGTCCTGGGTGCAGCGGGGTCGTTTCTCCATCTGGGACAGCCGCAGGCTGCGGGTCTTCACAGTGACCATAAAGAACCTGACTGCGGGGGATGCAGGCATCTACCGCTGCGGGGTGCGAATGCCCTCATATATGTTTGATGTCTACAAGCAGGTGCGGGTCATCGTGTCCCCAGGTCAGTGCCTGTGTGTGTCCAGCATCAGTGCCCCCTGCCCAAGTGCCAGGAGCGGGGCTGCGGGATGGGGCAGCCGGGAGGAGGTGGGCGCCCGTGCCCTGTGGAGCTGCCCCACGCTGTGTCACCGGGGCTGTGCAGGCTGCCACCATGGCAGCTGCCACCTGCCAGCTCTCACCACGGTCCCTTCTTGGAGGCCCAGCTTCAGCCACCCCCATCACTGCGGGTCACTGCCCCGCTCTCCCTGCCCCCTTTCCCTCTCTCCCATCCCAATGGCTCTCCCTGGGCTCCCCTGGCCCCATCTGGGTCCACGCGCACTCCCTCCCTCCCACCCCATTTCCCCCCGTGGAGCAGCAGAGCCCGAGCTCAGGAGCGATGCATCCCCAGGGCCATGGAGGTGCCGGCCCCTGGGCTGGGGGTGTGTGTGCTGGGGGGAGCGGGGCTGTCGGGGTCCCACTGCAGTCCCTGGGCAGAGGATTGGAGCTCGTCCCCTCGAGCTGTGTGCTCTGGGTGCAGCAGAGGGGACACCGGCTGCCCCAATGTGACACCGAGAGTGTCACCCCTGACACAGCCAGCCGGCAGCGTTTCCCCGCAGAGGCAGGAGAACGGCTGAGCCCTTCCTCTTCTTTCACAGCTCCCACCCCCCAGTTCCCAGCATCGCCCTCCATACTGGCGGTTGCTGCTGGCTTTGCTGCTGAGCAGAGGTGTGAGAGCAGCGACTCTGGTCTCTTGCAGCTTGGACATAGCCATGGACATCCTCACCCCATGCTCCGCAGTCATTCTTGTTTTGCTTGCATTCACTGCTGGGGTTTTGGTATCTCAGTTTGCTCTTTGTGTTTGCAGCCCCAATGCCTACGGCTGATGATGCTCCCTCTTCAGCCCACCCATGGCTGCCGCCATCAGGGATGGACAGTCCGAAAGGGACCCCCGCGGGGACAGACCCAGCTCCGGGGACAGACCCAGCTCCAGGCACAGACCCCCCACAGGGATGCTGCGGCTCCCCGCACCCCTTCCCACTGCTGGCGGGGCTGCAGCTGCTGGCGCTGCTGGCCATGGCCACGGCTGTGCTGTGCCTCAGCCTGCGCAGGGGCTGAGCCCGGCAGGGCCCCGCGGCCCCGCTCCGCTGCTCCGCACAATAAAGCTCCGCTCCGGCCCCGCTCTTCCCTCCGCTTTTCCCTCTGGCCACCAAGCGGGGCTGCAGGGGCCAGGAGAGCTGCGCTGCACGGAGCGATGCTCTCCGTCCTTCCTGAGAGCACAGTTCCTGGCACTCCCTCCTGCAGCA
>WBMW01001089.1:0-27526 GCA_013396635.1 Penelope pileata
AGGGTGGACACTATCCCCTCACCGAGGTCGTTGATGAAGACATCAAACAAGAGCGGACCCAGCACCGACCCCTGGGGAACACCTCTAGTTACAGATCTCCAACTGGACTCTGTGCCACTGATCACCACCCTCTGAGTTCTGCCAGTCAGCCAGTTCTCGACCCACCTCACCGTCCACTCATCTATCCCACACTTCCTCAGCTTCATCATCAGGATGTCACAGGAGATAGTGTCAAAAGCCTTGCTGCAGTCAAGGAAGATAATATCCCCCGCTCTCTCCCCATTCTAACCAATTCCTTATCCAGCAAATAGTCCACCCTTCAAATCCATATCTCTCCAATTCAATAACACATTATTTAATAGCCAGTTTATAACCCATGCTCCCACCTCCTATATTTTCTGTTGTACGAAATAATCCTTATGTTTGACTCTGCTGTGATCGTTGAAAAAACTGTAGACAGAAGGAAAATCATAATCTACTAACAGTAGAAAGCTTCTCAAGACACAGAAATTATGGAATTCACTGGTAGCATGCACTGTGAATTGACTAGTCAAATTTCTGGAAGAAAGATCCATTAGGAGCTATTAAATATGAAATGCAAACTCAAGATCAGTTAAGTCCTGAAAATATTTACTGCTGACACAGTAGGAAAGAAAGTGTCACTTTCTACACGTTGCTCTCGTAAACTCATTTGCTCACAGCATTTGTCCAGTAGAATACAGTGCTAGACAGTGACCATTCAGAGGTTTTCATGCAGGAGATTGAACAAGTTCACAGACCAATTCAATAGAACAGTTATTTTGTACCTCTAAAGCTTTCTTCGAATGGTAAATTCTGTTCTGTAAATATGAGTATGGCTCAAATGCTCAGGATATAGCTCATGCTTCACCTATAAATACTTCAGGCAGAGAAAAAATATGCTTTTGTTTTTCTTAATGATACCTATTTTGATCACACCTTTATACTGACATTGAACTTAAGGGCCTCAAAACCATAGTGCACACCTTTCTGATTTTGAATGTTTTCCACTAAGCATGGAAGTCCTTCTACAGATATTTGTTTCAGAGACCTCTCTTCTGTTAATACAGTATCAGATTGAGCATACAAGAGGAGACAATGCAAGAAATTGATGAACTTGCCAGCAGCTCCAGATAGTATACAAACTGGAATTCTGAAGAAACTTAACATGACCAGCCCATTAGCAAAAACAGAAAAAAATTATTCTAGAGAGAATTATTTTAGGTTAGAAGAGACCTCTGGAGGTCATCTCCCATTGTCCACAGCACCAGTCTGCATGACTAAAAGCATGGAAGTTGTTCAGGTATTATTTGCCATTAGTAAATCTATGTTGGCTGCTTCCAATCACCTTCTTGTCCTGTGTTTAAAATGGTTTCTAAGGTGATTTGCTCCATAACCTTCCCACATACTGAGATTAATTTCACTCGCTACTAGTTCCCTGGATTCTCCCTTTTTTGCCCTTGTTGAAAACGGGTGTCTTTTTCTGTGTCAGGAAGCTCTACTGACTGCCCTGACCCTTCTCAAGGTGATAGAGAGCAGCCTGCTCCTTTAGCATCCTCACCTTCATCCCATCTAGGCCATGGACTTGTATATGTCTAAATTCAACTCTGTCTTCCTCTACTTGGGGCTCCTGCTTCACTGCCACAGATTCTGCCTGTGGTCTTGAACAGCCCAAAATCTTCTCCCCTGAAGCCTGGGATTGTATTTCTGCTGTTGGTCTTGCTTATTTTTCTCAGAATCTTACACTAGCAAAGGCTGTCCTTGACTTTCACATCTTTGACCATTTCTTGTTTGTTTGTGAGTAGCAGGTCCAACTGAGTATCTTCCCTAGCTGGTTCATGAATCACAAACTTCAATTATGGGCATTTCCTGGCTTGGCGTTGCCCAGTGATATTATCCTTCTAGATTATTTTGGGTTAGTTAAGGTTGTCTTTGCTTACTAAGGCCCGTGATTGTGAGGCTTTCTCCAGCTGCCTGAAGAAGGCTTAATCTGCCCCTTTCTCTGCAACAGGTGATCTGTTGACAAACATCTAATATGACAACAAATGTGCTGGTCTGTTCTCTGGTCTTTACCCACACTCTCCATGGGTTCATTGCTTATGCCACGCAAGGTACTTATACACACAAGGCACAGCTCCATGTACCCAAAGCACTATTTTCACAGAGTGCAAGCCTTCCTACTCACCCTCTCACCTCATCTTTCCTGAAGGATCCCTCTAGGTTTATGATACTATATTACACAATCACATCTAAATACCATAGCACTGGAAAAAAGCAAATCTTGCATGCGTAAAGGGAAATGGGAGTAAGACCTCCAAACGATTTGCAGAACGTAGTCATTTAAGCCTAATATATCTACGTACAAAGCACTAGGAGTAATAGTTTAAAACAGTGACTTAATGCTGTGCTGATGATTTTATTACTGAGTTTACTAGGAGAGCTTCTGCAAAGGAAAAAATTTACTTCGCTACTTATTACAGTTCTTTGACTATAGCTTTCCACAAGGAAAGCTTGAGTGTGGATTTACAGTAAAGTGCTACTTGACAGTAACTGCTCTTATCTGTGCTCTTTAATAAAGTAAATATTTCAAACTTGCTTACTATCGGATAAATTAGATATGCGGGTAGTTGCCATGCAGTAATCAACATGTATAGCCAGAATACTTCACACATGCTGACTTGACTGAAGCTAACTTTTGTGTGACTTCTTGCTATTTTAGTATAAGAGTGGGTAAAATATTACATTATTTTTAAAAGTATGTGCAGTTTTTCCTACAAGATTCTGAAAAATGGAGGCACACTGTCAGCCACAAGGTAGTAGATATGTAATTCAGAAGCTTGCAGAGAAAATGGTAGAAAGTTAACTTCTTACCCTGTTGAAAACTATCCTAAAGGGCTCCACGGCATTCCATACTAAATTCAAGAAAGATGGGTCAGAAACAACATAGAAATATTTCCAAGTAGCATCCTGTATTATGGATTAGCTAAGACTGAGGAAAATCCTAGAACATCAAAGGGAATTTGTCAAGTGCTTGGGAAAAAAGCTCACTGAAATAGTGATTGTGAACTCATTGGTAATAACAGTATTAACAGAGGGCATATTTTAGAACTGGTAACCGCTTAGACAGGTGCTTAGGCATCTCAGTGCAATCCATTACTCCAATGTGTTCCATCTCTTATACTGTTATGCAGTTTACACTTTCCAGTCTCTGTGCATGTCCTGAGGCATGCTGTGGAGTAAGAGAAGAACTGGTCATTGAGGTTGTCCGGGTCTTGTCCAGTCAACTAACATCATCTTTATCTGTAAATACTTTTGAGACTTAGAAAGTCAGCTGGAAACAGGCTATTGCTCTGTTTCCATTCTTACAGCAGAAAGCCTGTAAGGTCTGAATTCTGGTTCATTAGGAAGAACAAACAGTAGGGTAAGATGTATGACATACACAGGTCACTCAGAAAGCAGTGTCTCCTATTTATTTCCATGGAAACTACAAAAGCTACAAAGAAGCACAATAAAACCATTTGGTAGAGCAGATTCTCAGCTACTAAACACTATTTGTCAACACAGTCATCACTAGATACACATTTTCACCAGCAATGGACAAGAGCCTGCATGCTACACTTTTAAAAATATCATAAAATCATAAAAACACAAGGTTGGAAAGGACCTACAAGACCACCTAGTCCAACCATCCTCCTATCACCATTACTACCCACTAAACAACTAAACCATATCTCATAGCACCTCATCCAGACGCTTCTTGAACACCACCAGGGACGGTGACTCACCACCTCCCTGGGCAGGCCGTTCCGGTGCCTGACCACTCTTTCAGAGAAAAAATTTTTTCTTATATCTAATCTAAATCTCTCCTGGCACAACTTGTGGCCATTTCCTCTCATCCTGTCATTAGTTATCTGGGAGATGAGGCCGACCCCCTCCTCATCACAACCTCCCTTCAGGACATTGTAGAGTGCAATGAGGTCTCCCCTGAGCCTCCTCTTCTCCAGACTAAACAATCCCAGCTCCCTCAGCTGCTCCTCATAAGACTTGTGCTCTAGATCCCTCACCAGTTTTGTTGCCCTTCTCTGGACACGTTCCAGGGCCTCGATGTCTTTCTTATAGCGAGGGGCCCAAAACTGAACACAGTACTCGAGGCGCGGCCTCACCAGAACTGAGTACTGGGGGATGATCACCCTGTACTCACTGCTCCTGCTGGCTACACTATTTCTAATGCAGGCACAGGATGCCATTGTCCTTCTTGGCCACCTGGACACACTGTTGGCTCATGTTCAGCCGAGCATCAACCAACACCCCCAGGTTCTTTTCCTCTGCACAGTCTCCCAGCCATTGGCCTCAGCCCAGTGATCCAGCCTGTCCAGATCCCTCTGATGGGCCTCCCTACCCTAAGGTAAATTGACACTTCCTCCCAACTTGGTGTCATCTGCAAACGTACTGAGGGTACACTCAATCCCCTCGTCTAGGTCATCAATAAGGACATTAAAAAGGATGGGCCCCAATACCGACCCCTGGGGGACACCACTTGTGACAGGACGCCAGCTGGATTTAACTCCATTCATCACTACCCCCTGGGCCCGGCCCTCTAGCCAGTTCTTTACCCAGAGAAGAGTGCATCTGTCCAGGCCACGGGCAGCCAGTTTCCCCAGGAGAATACTGTGGGAGACCATGTCGAAGGCTCTGCTGAAGTTGAGGTAGACTACGTCAACAGCCCTACGTCAACAGCCTTTCCCTCATCCACCAGCCTGGTCACTCGGTCACAGAAGGAGATGAGGTTGGTCAAGAGCTATCTGCCTTTCACGAACCCATGCTGGCTGGGCCTGATCCCCTGGCCACCATGCATGTGCTGTGTGATCTCACTCAAGACGATCTGCTCCATAACTTTCCCTGACACCAAGGTAAGGCTCACAGGCCTGCAGTTCCCCGGATCCTCCTTACAGCCCTTCTTGTAGATGGGAATCACATTGGCAAGCCTCCAATCCTCTGGGACCTCTCCAGATAACCAGGAGCGCTGATAGATGGTGGAAAGCGGCTTGGCAATCACCTCCGCCAGCTCCCTCAGCACCCTCGGGTGGATCCCATCTGGCCCCATGGACTTGTGGCAGTCCAGATGGAGGAGCAGGTCTCTGACTGTCTCTACCTGAATCACAGGGGGTGTGTTCTGCTTCCCATCCCAGACTTCCAGGTCTGGGGGTAGAATACCCTGAGGATAACTGATCTGACTACTGAAGACAGATGTAGAGAAGGCATTGAGAACCTCAGCCTTTTCCTTATCCTCAGTGGTCACGTTCCCTGCTGCATCAAGTAAGAAATGGAAGTTCTCCTTGGCTCTTCTCCTACTGTTAATATATCTGTAAAAGTAATTTTTGTTCTCTTTTACTGCAGTGGGCAGTCTGAGTTCAAGATGGCCTTTTGCCTTTCTAACTTCCTCCCTGCATATCTTTGCAACTTCTTTGTAGTCTCCCCAAGTAGCACATCCCTTCTTTCAGAGGATGTAGACTCTCTTTTTTCTCCCAGAGCCTCAACAAAAGTTCATGTACCCATGGAGGCTGTCACCACTGCTGAAACGCACCACCCACTGCCTCACCATGCTAACATCCACTGTTTAGTGGATGTTACTGTTTAGTCTCCAGAAACGTTCAGCAAATGACAATGAATGTCAATGGGTACAAGTTTTTCTGCGTGGAGGAATTTAATTCCACATCTTTGTTTCATACATACTTCCATGTCAGATGCCATTTTGTCAGACTGTATTTTGTCAGACCATCCCTCTGCTGCCATCTATCACACGGTAACAAAATGAAATGGAATAGTGGTAGGAAAGTTCAACCTCTACTGCCATACCAGCACCATCTGCNCGACTGCTATAGCAGCATTACTATATTGCAGTACCTATACAGGTATGTGTCAACTAGAAGATAGGACTTAGCAGTCACTATTATGAAAATAAATGATTTAGCCTGATACTGTTTGAAAATCTGGGTCAAATTTACAGTTTGATTTGAATGGTTTTTTTTATAGGTCTCCCAAACCAAGAAAGAAACAGTCATTTTTACTGTTTCTGAGTGGTTGTGATGGGAGTTGCCAGCTTTAATCACATTAGGCAAAAGAAGAGCGTGAGTATTTAGTATTTCCAATGAAGTGAGTATCCTAAGTGTTGGGCTGTCAGGTGAAAACACGGATCCAAGTCTTCACAGGCTGTGGCAAGAATAAGGAGCAACTATCTTTAAGAGGAGTACTGACCGCTCACTGTAATCATCAAACTCCAGAAGACCCACACAAGAAATTGACTACTTTGACATGAGTATATTTACCACAATGAAACTTGGTGGGATTTGAACATCTAGTTCATATATACTACCTGAAAATCTAGCCTCCAAGATTCTGAAGAAACACATTTCAGAATAAAATTATACCTTCAAAACTGCATTCATACTGACTGATTTCTTTCAGTAGGTTCTAATCATATACCTTCGTATGCACTCAGTTTCCTAACTAACGAGAGAAGAGACAAACCGTAAGAGGTTCCAGTAGCCGAAAGATTGTTCTTCAAGAAAAGCTGGAATCATATCCATTTCTCTTTCTCTCTCCTGGTGTGGGGAGTGAAAAGCATTAAACCCACATATTGCAGTGTCACAGACTATGAAGTTAACCGCAAAGGGTAAAAAAGAGCCTAAGAATAAAACTGTATATGCATAAATCTTCTCAGCATAGGCTTAAATTCCAGTAATAAGCAGAATACTGTAAAGAATTCCACCACTTCTGTGTCTAAAATTGTCCTCGCTGAAGTCTAGGTATACACTCATTTGATTTTATTCAGGGACTAAAACAATAACCAGAGCTTTTGAGAAGTCTCAGGGTGCAAAACATTATCCAAAGCTGGGATCCTTCTATGTTTGATGTAAAATCTGTTAGAAACCACATTACAGTCTCTATCACTGGATTGTGCAAATATCAGAACTACAAACAGGAGCAGGTGCTAGGCAGAATGCTTGCAGCTCTAAGTCAGGAAATGTCAAGTGCAATACAAAAATAAAAACCTCACCCTTGAAATAAAACAAGCTGTACTTCACAGTTTATTTGTGGTGATGGGTGTTTATTTCAGTCTGGAGAGCCATCATACTGTTGGGATGGAAGGGCTAGATTTCTTCTACATTTAGGCTGTTAGCAACAGGCCTACTTGTGCTTCCCACACTGATACAACTTTTAATGGACTACAGAATTGCACCACCCTGAGGGAACCTGACAGCAATATTCAGCATTCCTTCATAATGTTTTCCTTTTTTATGCTGAGGGATCAGTAGAAAAGTCACTGAAACTGAAGTCACAACCATAGCGCAAGAAATTTACAAACTTGCTATAAAACAAATTATCTTAACTGACATCTAAGAAATGAGAGACCTTCCTGCTTGACCTGCTCGAGTCATCTCTCTTGCCAAAGTAAAGAAAATGTATGTTTGACTACATGCTAATGTGACTGCATTATTATAAATTTGATTGTGCTATAATGCAAAAAATATATATATATGTAAAATTCTTTAAAAGTGAGCTTTAATCATGGGATGAACCTAAGCTGCCATCTGTTTAAACCTATTGTTCAAAGCAAGGTCAGACATAGCAGGTTGCTTAGGGCCTTCTTCAACTGGATTTTGAAAATCTCCAAGGATGGAGATTCTACATCATCTCTGGGCAACATGTTCTAGTTTTTGACCATTGTCACAACTAAAAAAAATAAATAATAATAATTAAAAAAAAATCATCTTATGTTTAGTTGGAATTTCCTGTATTACAAGTCGCCTCTTGTGCTTTCACTGAGCGGTACTGAGTCTTGCTTTATTTTCTTTATTCTCCCATAACCAAGTATTTATACACATTGATAAGATTACCCCAACAATATTCCCGATCTTTTTGTTCCTGAGGCTAAACAGTTCCAGCTCTTTCAGTGCCTTATATCAAATGTTTCAGTCCCTTAATCATTTTAATGGCTGCTGGATTCACTCTGTATGTCCATGTGTCTCTTTTACTAGGAAGCCCAGAACCTGACACAGCATTCCAGATATGGTCTCACCAGCACTGAGTGGAGAAGAATCACCTTCCTCAACTTGCTGGCAACACTACCCCTAACTGCAATTCCTGATTGTGAGTCACCTTGCAATGACATTGGCTAATTCCCTCACCTCTCTCGGATGCATCCCATCAGGTTCCAAAAAGTTATGTACATCCAGATTGTTTAAATGTTTCCTAATCTTAGGCTACTCTGAGTCTTCACTGCACCACACTTTAACACTTATCTCAGGGGCATGGAAATCCTGATGGCAGATCTTACCAATAAGAAAGCATTAAGCCTTTTTCATGCTCTTTGTCATGAGGTCCCCTGGCCCATTCAGCAATAGGCCCATAGTTTCCCTAATCTTTGTTGCTGTTATGTGTAGAAGCCTTTCTTGTTGCTCTTCATATCCCTTGCCAAATTCAACAACAAGTTGGGTTTGGCCTTCCTAAGCCCGTATGTGCATAGTCACGATAATGTCTGTGTATTCCTCCCAGGTCACCTGACCATGCTTCTACCTTCCTTTTTATTTTGAGTTTAGTTAGAAACTCTTCATTCATCCCTGCAGAAACACTGTCACTTTTGCAGTGGGATGCACCATTCTTTAAGCATAATGTATAACAAAATAAAAGAACTAATATTTCCTTCCACAAAACTTGCATTAGAAATTATTTTCTTAAATGATAGCTCAGCATTAGCACATGGTGTTGTTGGTGTTCAAAGCTGTTGCACAAACAGGCACTTCTTCCAGCAAGGCAACATAAACTCAGTAATAAAGCATGAATAAACAAGTTGAAAAGCATGAAAATTAACAGGTTAAAAAGCAGGATGATCTATATTACTTATTTCCCTGTCCCTGAGGAGACAGGAATCCATTGTTCTGTCATTATTCATGATCCATTGCAGCTCAGGATTTTCTACCTTATGTGGCTTTCAAAGCAAACCAAATTAGCTCTCTAATCTATGGTGACCTATTTCTTCCACTTTAACATTGAAAGTATAGTCTTTGTGCTCTAATGAGGGCTAAGCAAATGTATTTCTGAAGGAAAAAAAAAATCACACCAAAAAAAAAAAATTTCCCCAGGAACTTTCCAATTGGTTCTTTGTGTTGATTTTTTTCTGTTAAGTGAGGCAAAGTGCAATGAGTGTCCAGCTGCCTCCACCAACCATTCCAGCCCAGTGCCTGGGGACTTGGGATCTCTGTCCAGGCTAGGGGACTCAGCTGCTGCTTTCCCCTTTGCAGGTTCAACCAGTAGCAAAGCTGAGCACATATTCCAGACACAAAGACAGACACACAAGCAGACATACAGGCCATTAACACAACCAGTCACACAGATTGCCCTGGTCAAGCACTGCCTTCAACAGCACTTAAATACAGAACTCAGGATAGAGCCATCCAAGACACCTGCCTCCAGCTGGTAGGGATACAAGTTTGCTATTGAAGACACACACACAGCACTCTCTAGGTTCACAAGCACACATATTTGCAGATCCTCCAAGTACCTGGCATGGGCCTCTGTCCATCCAGCTCCCTTCAAACAGATCGTCAATTATCGACACAGACCCTCTGTCCTTCCAGCCTTTTCCTGGACCCCTAACCTGCTTCACAGGTTGCCTACTTGCCAGGTAGTACAGCTTGAAGTTCACTGCAAACACACATTCACACACTCACCCCTCAGACACACCACATCTGCAAGCCCCCTAGGCATTCCAGCATGGACACTCTGCCTGCCTGATACCCTGGCACAGACCCATGCCCTCCACCCTAGCTCACCACCTAGTCTAGCTTAAAGTTTGCTAGTGAATATACAGGCACACCAGGTCTGGGAAGGTACAGACACTTCGCCCCTAGAGATCAACAGGCACACAGACTGTGACATGCCAGCCCCTGCTCCAGCTGCTGGTGAAGAGCCCTTATTTGCTTCTCTCACACTGATCCTCTACATAGCTGGTTTGGGAACACACACTGCTCCCACCCTACTTGCTCCAGTAACTGATGCTAGGACCTCACTCACTCCATCCAGTTGCTGGCCAGGGGCACCCACCCTGACAGTCTGACTTTAGGAGCTGGCACCCAATTGCTGCACCTGTGTTTGCTCACACTGGTCCCCCCACCAGCACTGTAGGACCCTTTCAGGTCCAGAGAGCTATGGCTCCTCCAACTACTGACATCCCATTCGCTCCAATAGCTGGCACCAGCTGGAGCCATCTGTACAGAAGATGGAATTCTCCTAATTTTGATACAACTCTAATTTTACACGATTCCAGTTTGATGAACCACAAACCAGACACAAACAGAAAGACTGAGAATAATAAACACATTTTCCTCTCATACATCAATGTTAAACAGAACAAACAGAACATTTTTTCTCCTTTTGTGGCACTGGCGTGTTCCAGTACAGTACAGTAAATTGATATCACACACTTGTCATAGGAAAAGATACAAGATGTACGCAATACCAATGGTTCAGTTATATTCCAGGAGACATGGTGGTCCTATGAGAAGCCAGTCATGCTTACAGCAGCCCAATGTAGTCAACCAGGGACAGCAATGCTTTGCAGAGGATCTTTTGTTATCTCCACACTCCTTACCACAGTGCTTACAAGAGATGCTAGAGCAAATGAGAAGTCTTTCATTTCTGGTGGCTCTGTATCGTTCATTTACCACTTCTGTAAGTCTGTATTTATCACAGAGTGCCAAGAGATGAAAGTTTAACTCTCCATCCAATACTCTGTTCCACTGGGACTATATATATATTCCCAGTGGAAATTATATCTGTTGCTGAACATTCAGGAAGACGACCAGCATGAAAACTGAGTTTGAAAATTTTAAAGGACATATTTAAAGCAACAACATTTTTACATTCTCTCCTAGTCTTGCTTCCACCCTCCACTTGCACTTTATGAAAAAATGAACGCAGGCAGAGCATGGCAAAGAGAAAGAGGGAGGTAAGCAGGTTAAGGCCTTAGTTTGCCTTACGTTGTTCACGGAACCATGACATGAGTCTAGTACTCACTGTCTCTAATTTGTTCACATATTAGACTGCATTATTAGCCAAAGGAAACAAAGTCATATCAGTAGAGAACCTGAATAAGGAGAACAAATATTTAGGGTTCTTTCTTTTAGTTTCAACAAGATTTCATTATCTTTAAGTAAAATCTGTGATTTATCATCTAACAGACTGAAACAGGAAATTGGTCTAAAGGTTCTTGGTTTCAAACAGGAAACAACATAATTTCCACTGTCTGCCTTCTGATTGATTGGCACCCTCTCAGCCCATGGACCAAGCAGTTTTCATAAACGCTGGCAGATTTCTACTTTCTTATTCTTCTTTCATCTCTTTCTAACTGCAAATTAGATTTTTCTAAAAAGGAAAATACTGAAACAAGAAGACCTCAGAAGTATCCCAAGGCCAAATATAAATTCAAAAATTAATGATATGTCTAATTAACAAAGTCAGTAGCTGAAAAGGGCATAGCTTCCGGCAGTTTCTAGGAGAAGAGTTAAGCAATTCTTCCTCAAACCAGTTACAACCTCTTTTGCAAAAGATACTGAATTTAGTAGCTGAGAAAGAAATCTTTAAGATGTGATAGCAGGTCCACAAACTGCCAAGATCAGCTGCTTTATTGTCCTTAACATGACAGCAATACCAAATTCAAAACAGCTCACAACATACAAGGAAGAGAAACTCATTTTATGGTATTCCATAGAAGCGACTAATGTCTGAATGAGCAGAGTTTATTTTCTTTTATCTGGTAACCATTTTCCCAGTGTATGCCCTCTCTTCATTACATCGCATATTCTTCCTTGTTTATTCCACCACGTACCAAATAGTCTCCTATTTCTACACATTCAAGCATGTCCTTTAAAACCAAAAGATTCACTAAAACAAAATTGCAGCCAGTCTTTCTGTTCATCTCAGCTATCTCTTGTCCAGGAATGGGGATGAAAACTAGGTGCAAATGCTCTTACTATATGCCTTCATACCATAGTAATGAAATCTGACCTCTTCAACTAAAACCCCAAGTTAGGGGAAATGTAAGATCAGAACTGCAAGACACATTATGTGGCACAATTATCTGTAAGGGCACACGGAAGCAGAGTGTCTGCATCTTTAAGGATGTCTTACAATACAATATCTCAACACAAAAGGGGATAATAAGAAAGGGAGGAAGCTATAAGTAAACAAGAACAAACAAGGACATACCTGGCTGACGTGTTAAGGGAGGAGTGATGAGAACAAATCTGATCAGTCATACTAACTGATAAGGGCACATGAGAATGTGAGAATTTTTATTCCAGTAAGGTTACTTGATCAGGGACCCTGTCAGCTGGGAAACTAAGGGAAAAATAGGAAACAGAAACAAAGTATACAGAAACATAGGCACAGCAAAACAAGCCTCCCTAGTTGCACAAACTGATGGGTCATCGAGAAACTACAGGTGTGACTTTCAGGAAGATCAGCCTGGACTTTGCCACTGGTAAACTGAAGGAACAAAGGGGACTTAGAAGAGAGTATAAAAGGGACTGGTAATATGTAAAACAGAGCTGGTCAGTACATTTTTCTGACCTGTGCCTGATCACAAGTCTGTCCAATATCATTATATGTTCTTATTAGATCTCTCCTCAACTACCACTCTGCATAATCTCACCTTTTATCCCATGTGTACGTGTGCTGCAAGGACTAATGTCAGGTACAGGTAATATCTGTATTTGTGCAAGTGACTCCAGCTACTGGAGTCAGACTAGAACACTGGACACTCCTGGCCTCTGGTGACAACTACTGGACTGAGTAAGGGTCCTAGCATTAGTAGCTGGAGGTGCCATAGCTTGTGGATCTGAAAGGGTCCCACAGATCCAGAATGTCAGCTACTGGGGGGACCCATGTGAGTGGACTGGGTGCTAGCTACTGGAATCAGATAGAGAGTAGGCATTCCTAGACTGTGGTGCCAACTACTGAAGCACGCGTGAGTCTTCGCATTAGTTATTGGAATGAGGAAAGTACCATTTGAGTACCATTCTCAAGACTTAAGCCTGAAAAAAAAAAAAAAAAAACCTGCTCTGGAAACCCACAAGGATACCACTTCTGTGACCACTCTATTTGCTATGCAGTATATTTTTTGCAAAGAACATTTGACCTCTAGTGTAGCTTGCTGGCATAGGCTTTTCTACTCTACAAATGGCAGAAATCACATCAGTGAATTCATGAGTAATGTTAGCAGATTCTGTCTCTAAATTGCCTCACTAACTCTTCAGGGTTGTATCACTTGAGAGAAGCATGGGAGAAATGCAATTACAAAGTATTCCATCTCAGCCCCCACAGTTTTTTGGTCTCTTGTAATAGTAGGTAAGTATACTGGAGTAGACCTAATTTGGAAGAGCATGCTATTTTGAACAGTGTCTAATAATAGTCACAATGACAGCAGTGATGGGCATACTGGTCAGAGGATTTTTGAGTCCAACACATGCTCATCAGCTGCACAGGTAGCCAATTAAAAGCACACCACTAACTGACAAGTCTTCCTGAAAGTGATCCCCACCTATGCAGGCTGCATAAATTCATTCTAGCCTTCCTGCTAGGATCTTGTTTGCTGAGAATGTTTTAAGAAGGATCAGCATTGTCTTTAAACCACCAGCTGTACTGGCATCAAATGTACTCTGGAATTTAAGTCGCTAGTTCTAGTTAGTAAATTTTATATCTCAAATCTAGCTTGGATGTGAGTGCATAGCAAGGTACTGACTATTGGGACAGTTTCTACACAAAAATAAAGCTAAATGCTTTTGGCTCTGCAAATTTTAACTTAAATACAGAAGTTTGTACAAATTGTCTCTGTAAGTGAACTAGAGTGAAGATCAACACTCACCCAAACTACTTTGGATGAAATAAAGTAATTCAGCATAACTGAGTGCACAACTATTCTAAAAAGCAAAGCTGAAAGAGGAAGTTCAATATATACAGAGATTAAGACTAGCTCAAATTGCAATGTTATGCCTATGTGATAACATTCTGCCACAAAAACAATTTAAGAAAATTTTTACCTCAGATTAAGGTAGAAGAGCATGCTCTTTTGCACAGGTGTTAAAATGGGAGTATAAAGTTTGACACTACGCAGTAGTAATTGACAATAGCAGCTTTTGTTTCCCATAATTAGACCAAATCCCATTTCTGTAACGTTCTTTAGTCAAAAAAAAATTATTTTCCTTTCTTTCTCTTCCACTGTTCCTTTTATTATGTTCAACTATTTCTTGCATGGGTTGCAATTACCATTCTGGACTTTGCACTAATAATCTCTCTCCTCCTGCCAGCAAGAGGAAGACATCCTCTGAACAGAAACGTTCAGTATCAACATTCATCAGCACAGAGATCATCACCAGGAACCAGAACAGTACATTAAAAGAAAAGCTGAAACTACATTGTGCAGTGATCTGCTAAGATTAAGATTCTGCCATTCAATTTCATAAAATGGTAAACAAAGGAACAGAATACAAACTACTGGAAAAGATAGTAAGATCAGTATAGCTTATAATTTGTGTCCATGAGACATAAAAAAAAAAAAAACCTTCCACTTCTTTAGTTAAAAAGATCAGTTCAGACCTCAAAGGAAATAAAAGAACAAAGTAACAACAGTATGAGTATGTTAGTTTCATGAAGTGCATATTCTTTAGACTACTGTTCAAGAACAAAGAGGAGTCAGTAATAAAGAAACTCCCTACATTATTTGCTATTTTACACAGTGTGGAAAACAATGTGCACAGCTAGCATATTAGTGAATCAAACATTAACCATGCTTACAACAGTAGGACTGACAGTAGAACAAGATATTTGCTCTCTGAATCCAGGTAAGAAATAAGATTCAACTAAGATTCAATTATTCCAGCTAAGAAATAAGGAAAATGCATCTTTATCCTAAACAGTCTAGGAATAAAAGCGAAAGGAAAAGCTGCCATGAAGTTACAAATAAAAACATTAGGCCAACTTGTAAAAGATCCCTTCACAGGTAAAGGTAAGAACACTAGGGATAAGGAAGAGATGTTAGCATCTTCAGTTACAATGTTAATATGTGGTCATATTCTGTTACCAGCTCCATAGGCTTAACATGATTTTGAGCAGATCTGTCAGGCCAACTGCAGTGCCTTTTAAATACAGTACATTTTAAATACAGCCATTGATCCAAGGAGTCTGTTAACAATTCCATGACATACCAAAGATAAACCTGCCTTAATTATATGCTCTCTGTAAAGATTTGTTACATAGCCACTTGAAGAAGCCTGGAAGGCTTGAAGAATCCACTTACATATTCTACTACTGTCCCTAGTGTTCCTAATTATGTCCCTTAGCAAGCAAAGTAAAACCAGCTAACATTTTAGTGCATTTCCCAGTAATAGCTCCTTTCTTCAAGCTCTTATTCATATATTTGGGTACTTAGATTTGTTCTTTACCCAAATAAAGTTTCTTTTGTTCTATTTATCGAAAATTCTCCTTAATTTTACAGCTACACAAATTATGAAAACCTGATCTAAACCAGTGTTATTAAAAGTTTTTTTTATTGAAGTGTTTAAAAATGAAAAGATGACATCTTTTGATAGTTTTCATTTTTGGTTTAACTCTGTATCATTCCCAGTAAAGTTAATATACATTGCCTTCAGTAACAGCAAGTATACTATTCACTGAGCACTTCTTAAACAGCATCAGACAAGAAACACAGCAGCACAACTTGCACACACATACATACTGTAACAACAGGACAAAAGTACAGAGCAAGAACCCAAAGATATACAGCAGTGATGACATCCCAGCACTGAGCTCAGGAATTAAACACTGAACAATTATTAACTGCAAGAGCTTTAGCGCATCATTTTTGTCAAAAACAAACTCAAAATTGTAGTGCAAGAGTTTTGTAATCAAGCAAGTATATAACTGAAGCTTACCTTCAAGCTAAACCTACCAGCTTTGTTGAACTTTAGGTCCTTTATGTGATGTCTCCAGATGGATTTCTTTCATAGGTTTTGAACCCAGACTTCCAAAGGCAATATAATGTGTATTACAGAACACAGACATACATGCATGTAGGAAAAGTCACCTGGGTTTGGCTTTAACTTCTACTGATCTTATAAAAGGTTAGTTTAATCACAGACATACTGTATTACAAGCATAGTTCTACCACATGAATAAACACTTGTAATATATTTAAAAAAAAATCAGAACATGAATCTTGTCTTTGAAAACTTACTAATGAGCTCACTAAGCAATTTCAGACACTCTAACACTCCCTCCGTTGGAAAAAGGAAGATTTTTAAAAGCAGTTAGACAATATATCTTAAATGTTTAACACCTCCATAAACATGTTCAAGCTTTTCTTTCACGTCTGCCCTTTCATGCTTCATGTTTCTATGCTGTCTTTGTAAAAAGAACAAAAGTAGCAAGACACAATTCTGACAAAGTTCTGCTTCTTTTGAACTTAAGAAAATTCTATTAAGTACTCAGGATAGATTTGGTTGGCATCAAAGATAACAAAGATCTTTGGGTTCCAAGTATTATCCACACAGCTGTCATACAAGTTCACAAAACTTCCATCTCTTGAAGGAGGCCTCATGTATTTTGAATCACCATTGATATAGTCACCAGTTAACACACGAGCAAGAAACATGACTTTATCTGGTCTATGAAGATGAGGCTGCAGATTCACACCATGAATTTGAAAAGTATCTCCATGCTTCATATCCTCTTTGCAGAAACGACTGGAATATGAGGCATCTCTTGCAAAATAGGTCCCTTTCAAATAAAAAAAATCTAATTACATTCTTACCATAACAGGTTAACTTCTAATGTGATGATATACGTATCAGGATAATGAAAGAAGTCTGTTCCTTTATGTTCATTAGCAATCCTATGATTTTTTCCCTAAACAATTATAGTCTGAGGGCCGCTCCAAAAGTAATGCCTCCTGTTTTATTATGTTGGCCCATGACATCAGAAGCACATGTTGGTTGTATGGCAGTAGAGGTTGAAACTTCCTATCAATATGCTATTACATTTTGCTGTCGTATGTCAGACGGGCAATCTGACAAAATGTTGTCTAATGCAGAAGTGCGTAGGAAGCAAAGGTGTGTAATTGAATTACACCATGTGGAAAAAATTGCACTCACTGACATTCACTGACACTCGGTGAACGTTTCTGGAGACAAAACAGCGGATGCAGTAGGTGGTGCGTTTCAGCAGTGGTGACAGCAACATGAAAGACAAGCCACATTTCACACATCCATGCACAGCTGTCATACCACAAAATGAAGAGCATCTCGATAAGTTCATCCACATGAATTNATCAATATGCTATTACATTTTGCTGTCGTATGTCAGACGGGCAATCTGACAAAATGTTGTCTAATGCAGAAGTGCGTAGGAAGCAAAGGTGTGTAATTGAATTACACCATGTGGAAAAAATTGCACTCACTGACATTCACTGACACTCGGTGAACGTTTCTGGAGACAAAACAGCGGATGCAGTAGGTGGTGCGTTTCAGCAGTGGTGACAGCAACATGAAAGACAAGCCACATTTCACACATCCATGCACAGCTGTCATACCACAAAATGAAGAGCATCTCGATAAGTTCATCCACATGAATTGGCAGATTATGACCAGGGAACTATGTACAGAGCTGAATATCAGCTTCAGTGCATTGAAAATGATGGTGGCAACACTGGAATATCATAAAGTTTGTCCCAGGTGGGTCTCACGAATGCTCACACAGGAACACTGTATGCAAGTTTGTTAGGACCTGTTGAACCAATACAAGGCTGAAGGCGTCACTGGTAATGATATTATCCAGGAAACTGACAAGATGTGGTGTCACCACTATGATCTGGAGTCAAAATGACAGTCTGTGGAGTGGAGACGTGAATTCCCCATTGGAGGAAAAGTTCAAGACGTCGCCCCCATCAGGTAAAGTGACATGCACCGTCTTTTGGGATAGGAAAGGGGTGAATCCTTTTGGAATTCCTGGAACCTGAACACACCATCAACTCAGACAGCTATATCGCGATGCTGACTAAGCTGAAGGATTGAACTTCCAGAGTCAGTCCAGAAGAAGACAGCCTTTCTTTTGCAACACGATAACGCCAGGTCCCATACCAGTGTGCCATGGAGCATGCTGCCAGTCTTAGCTGAACTGTCCTACTACACCCACTGTATAGTCTGGATTTGGTGCCTTTTGACATCCATCTGCTTGGGCCAATGAAAGACGGATTGTGTGGGCAACATTTCCCTAGCAACGATGCCGTCATAGCAGCTGTGAAAGTGTATCACCTCCACTGGTGCAATTTTTTTTAAAAAACAAAACAAAACAATAAAAAAACAAGGCTCACGCAGGCTCTTGTTCATGGCTGGTGAAAATGCATAGCTAGTGGTGGTGTCTGTGTTGACAAATAGTGTTTAGTAGCTGAGAATTCGCTCTATCAAATAGTGTTATTGTGCTCTTTGTAGCTGTTGTAGTTTCCATGGAAATAAATAGGAGGCATTACTTTTTGAACAACCTACATAATATAAGCAAATATTTTGAGTAAATATTTTAGCAAAGGGACTGTCCTTGTGACCAACACTACTTTGCTGTTCAACCCTCTCCCACCCCACTTCCCAGTCATACCAGCCAGTTGAGCTGATTATGCTATTTACTGTAATCTAACTTTTTTAATTATACTTGATGTAAAAGCAGGTTATATTAAATGCCTCCTGGAAAAAGAAAGTACATCACCAAGAACATTCTATAAGGAACACCTACCAACGCTTAACTGTTCAGATTGCCGAACTGCTGCACATGAAAAAATACTTACCTTTTCCATATACAGCAGCATGCATCCCATTTATTCTCCAGTCAAAGTTATGAATACATATTGCTTCTACAAATTCATTACTGGTGCCATGAAATAACATCTGCTCATTAATAGTTGGGACACCTCTTTTCTTCTTCAGCTGAGCTTTTTTCCTGCAGAGAACACATAATACAGTATTATAAATGTGTACAAACAAGTTAAGTCCCCACTCCGAAAACACTGCAGGGAGGACAGATTTAAAAGACTTCATAAATTTCACTTTCAAAAGTGTCTAGATGATTTCAGATTTTAAAAGAGACCAGAATTCTTAAGGTAGATGTTTACAAATAACGTCTGGATGCTGTAGACTATTTTAGAAGTAATCTAAGGTTAGGAAAAAAGGTCCGTTAAAATGATTTTATCAACTCTATTCACATGACAGTTTCAGTATGTAGTTTGCCACACATACATTCTGAAAAAAAACAAAAGCACCGTTCTCCTGTTTCGTTGCTTTTATTCTCTTCAGCTGCTTAAATAGTATGGTTGGAGGGATAACAAAGTTAGTGGATTATGAAGTATAATTATCCCAGTAGAATAGCAAACCCATTAACAATAAAATTATCTAAATGTTTAGGTACACCATTCTAGAATTTTGGATGGGGGAGGGAAAAAAAAAAAACACAACCTTTTGTAAAACAAGTGAGCCTAATTAGTCTTATGGGTAGAAATTCATGAAATACCTACAAAAATAAGACGTATCTTAACTTCCTTCTATGTACTTGAATTTTCTTCCCATAAAAATCGTAGTGGCTAGGGCAAGAGAAGGCACGTATTTAGATTTACCAAATTAAGCAATCTGATTATAACTGTAGTGAAAACATGAACTGGGGGAAGAATTCTCAGGGCCCACAGTTTAGAGAAGTCCATCAGTCCTGTCAATCAAGTCCAAGGAGAGAAGCAGCAAAGATTCACCATCATAATAGCGACATTACATCACAATTATTTATTATCTATAAATAAACACTTTTCAAAGGAATAGACATCTTGCAGTTCTTAGCTTGAAAAATATGTTTATACTGTTTTACTGTTCAGCTTTTTTATTTTTGTTTAGTGCAAAGTAACTGCATCTTGACAACTTTATTATTATTTTAAAACAACTGCTTTCCAAATGTGAAGAACATCAGTATAAACTCAAAGGCCTCTGGGAGCTTTCACTAATGATCTCCCTTGTGGCATTTTATATTAGAGGCAGAGAGGTTCCAGTTACTCACGTTTCTATGTTTCATGAAATTGAAAAGTTAGACAAACCGCAAATATTCCTTTGTTTTGGTTACTAAAAATCCAACTCACACAAGCCAGTCAATAAAACATTTTACAAAACACTTACTTTTTTGTCCTTACTTTATTATAAAAAATTTGGGCATCTACCGTATGGACATTCTGACCACTGATCACACTTGAACACAGTAAACTCAGACATGGAGCAGTTACAAAAAAACTGACATCATCTTCGTAAACACAACCAAATGATTTCAACAGGTTAATATGTCAATCTGCTATTATTTTCATATATACTTTACCAACTGACAAATCATTTGCTGCTTCAATACTTTCTATCTTTAAAAGCAATCATAAAACTGAAAAATTCAGCATCTCATTATTCTTCAGGAGAGAATGATGTTTCTACGTACGTAAGAACATTTTCGCCTTTTCACATACAAAGAAAGGTTTAGCTAGTATCAAAACATTTATAGAAATGTTAAAGTTAAAAATACCTTTTTCAACATTTTCCAAGAAATCAAAGTTACTGTAAGAGAAGGAATACTGTGCCAAATACAGCACAATACTTTTAAAAAATCCTAGAATTATTAATTTTAATATGGCTACAAAGTCAGAGCTAAATACATATGCCTCAAAGTTACAGTTAATTTAGTCCTGCCCTTGGAGCCCAGAAATTAACATATTTTGCGAATGTTAACCTACAGCAGTAAATAGCTTTACCACTCAATGTTTTCTGTCATTTTTTTTCTTTACAGCTGCATACTTAACAAACTGTGACAGTAAGACATTACATACCAATTTATATGCAACTTCTTGGATTACAAATACTTTAAGATGATAAATTCCACCATATTGCAATGCATCAATTTCATCTGTGCTACATATGTATCTAATGCATTTATATAAGTATTACAGTTCTGAACCTGTAGAAGTTAGTATTCAAAAAATCTGTTTTCAAGACTCTATCAGAAATCGACAAATATGCAAATGAAGAAAAAAAGGTAGAAGTAACACATTTTAATTATATAATAATAAAAGTAATTAAACATTTTTCTGCTGCATGCCTTCAAGATTTCCTGTTAACAATCCTAAGGCTGTTGGTTTTAAAAATAGTCTCACCTGCAAAAAAACTCCCACAAGTCTAGATTTTGTATTCTCTTAATTCTTTTTATTCGGTGGCTATCCATTGTTTTTCCAAAGAGACTAGAAACTTCATTGTATTCGTTTGTTTTCTTTTGCAAAGGAATAAGCTGGAAAATAAAGAGGTTAACACAATTACAACATGATGTACTATTTCACTATAAAGTGTTTTTCTCCAACTTGTACACCAACTCTTACCTGATACGGCTCTTCAGGATTTACATTTTCCCAGTGTGAAGGCATAGGGATAGACTCGTTTTCACAGATGAAACTTCAAGCAAAAAGAAGTAAAAGCACATCATAACAAGGACACGAGACAATTTCTTCCTTCAGAAAAACTCCTTCTCCAAACAACAGAATGTGCAAAAAAAGAAAACACTTAACACAAATCTACTGAGTGTTTATGTCAGATAAAGCCTGTTGTCAGCAAGTAAGGTCAAAGAAAAAGGTCAAAGCAAAAATTACTTTGTATTCAAATTATGGCTGAGCTTACCATAAAGAAACTGTGTTAATAAACTATTTCATTACATCATCTATCCAACAAAAGACAGGAAGTTAAATCAAAAGAGATGGTCAGAGAAGTCTGCAACATCAGGAGAACAACACTAATTTAGAGATGTGAGAGTGCAGACATAGCCTGAGCATTCCAATATATTAGGAATTAAAACTAGTCTAAGCCTCTAACAACTGGGCCCTCACTTGAAGGGCCCAGTCAATTTAAATCATCATGTTAGATATGCACAGTTGACAACTACAGTTGATTTTTTTTTTTTAAGAAAAAATTGTATATTTTAAGCATGCATACCACATACATAGCAACTTTTAAGCCTGAAAACAGAGACCAAATGAAGCAATCTGCAAGTGAAGAATGGTGTCAGTGTGTGAAAAGAGAGAATATAAAGTATCAAATGCAATTATTCAATAAACAAAAAAAAAATGAATTGCAAGTGAAAAACAGCTGACNNNNAAAAGAAAAAAAAAAAAAGAAAAAAAAAAAAAAAAAAAAAAAAAAAAAGCACATCCTGAATGTCAGCCTAAAAGATTGCTACTATATTTTGTTATTGCAAATGAAATGCCAAACTTCTTTTTGAAAATATACAGATGACAACTCAGAATTAAAAATATTTCCATGAACTATTTGGAAAAAATAACCCACATTCCAGATAGTCAATTTTATCTGTAGTAGTATCGTTGTGTGTATCTGTTTATCATTTAGTGAGTATCAGATTACATCAGAAGAGTATTACATCTAGTAACTGAAAGGTAAGAAACTTGTATTCTAAAGCAATGAAACTCGTAAAACAATCTGGTCATTATGATACAATTTCTTGTAATTTCAAATCAATTTTAGAGTAAACGATTGAAACATGTAGGCAAGAAAATGCTATTTTTTAAAAAGTCACAATGCTCCTTCTAAGTAATTTATTAAGTCAATGGAACAAACTACATTTTTTGTTGGTGTTTCTCCAAGCTGAAGTCAAATACAGATTTAAACACCTTGCCAAAGGATATCAGTATTCAGTATGCCTTGCTGCTCCCAATGTTTTCTCAAAAAAAAAAAAAAAAAGCACCACCAAAACCCTTTTGTTATTCTCCCTCTAAAATTTCTTCCTTCTTCACTTGACTAGCTCTCCCACATTCTCAAATTATTTGACACAAAAAGTAAATAAATATAAACAATCCATATATGACATACGTTTGTTTCATTTTACTTAGTAAGAATCAGAAGCAAAATCAAAATCGGGATTAAAATGAATATTGGGAGGGTTCACTTTATTTCCTTACCTGAAAGCACTGACAGAAAAGGGAGCTCGCTTTATTGGACGTTGTCTAAGGGTAGTTAGGTTTGTTTGTTTCATCTCTGAGAATAAAACAAGAGTTAGGATGAATGTTTCTGAAGTTCATCTACGGCATATGAAATATTTAAGTCTTTTTTTTATTTTTTTAAACATTACTACATCAAAAGTTGAAAGGAATCCCTATTTCAACAATTAACATTTTAGATAAAAACTCTAAATACCAGCCTCAGAATGATTGTGATTTGTAAGACTTGACAAAACTTGCAAATACTACACAGACTAAATGTTCATTGTTAGAACACTATTTTAACAGTCACTATTCAGACACACTAAATCAACGGCAAAACTTCACTGACTTTAATACCACTAGGATAAAAAAGCATATTACTGCTATTCTTAATACACAGACCCAACAAGGTAATATCATGATGGACAACTGGATAAACAAGATATTCTAATACACTAGTAAACTATACCAGAAAAACTGACAGGGCAGAGACCTCTAAAAACACCTGTGTACATCTCAGTAAAGAAAACATTTCCTATCACAAGTTTTTGCAGTAGATATGAGGACAATTATTTACTGAACGAACAAATGAATTGGCGTCTCTGACACCTCAGTTATTTAAATTTACTCTACGAAAATACATACCTGAGAAGTCTAGTGTGTAGTTAAATTTTGCAGTAGTAAAAGAAACAGAGCCATATGGGTTTGTTCTGAAGCTCCTTTCAATATCTTCACTGCTAACTGAGCAATGACTATTTGAATCAGTCTTCAAAATTAATGAAAAAATACATTTAGACATTTTCAGCAATAGGCAGTTTGGCATACCGAAGTCATAAGTAATACAACTTTATATGTAGTTACCTGAAACATATGCCATTTACCACACTCAGCCAAATAAAACCAGCCCCACTGGGTATCAGAGGTATCCATCTCTTCAACTGAACTTTCCATCTTTGGAAAGAGTTCTTCAGATGCTCTTTGAAACATTTCCTGAAACATTCACACATATATACAAAAAATGGTTTTTTTGATAAGCTTTGCAAAAGTACATTATTTGAGAAATTTACTGAAGAATTGAAAAAAAATGACTTTGCAACTCTTAAACAAAAAAAAAACCACTGGCAGGTGTGCTTTCTCTTTTACAGAGCAAATTTCTCAGTTTCCTACTTATCCAGTATAATCCTTTATGTTAGTTAAACATTTTTAAAGCTAACTCTTTCTCAAATGTCTCTAAGTATGCCCATCCAGGAACAAGCTGTAAGCTTTACCACGCCAAAGAGAGGTGCTAAATCTTATACTGATAATCCTGTGAACAAAGACATTCCTATACACAATGGAGTGAGAGTTAGTACTTAGAAATAAACTCTTGCAGTATCTGATAGCTTGACAAAAATATCTAGTAGGTACTCACCAACAGCAACTAATCAGACTGGATGCTAGGAGTTGTTAGAAAAAAATTAAGATACTAACTGCAATTCCACAGTTCCTCAACACTGTAACCACTTAAAAATGATACAGGAAAATTACTGGTACTCTGTACTGGTACAAATTTTCACACCAAAAAAACAGAGTAGTTTTCATATACACAATTACTAACAAGCTCGGTTCTACAGAAGGGGGCAGGAAAAGGTCGGGAAAGGTTATGACAGAGATCTACAAAATTATGGCAAAATTGAGTAGTGAATAACTAATGACATTTTCTTCCAACATAAGCAGAAGAGATCCATCAAAGGTTGCATGTGTTAAGTTCACAAGCTAAAGAGAAACTCCTTCATAGAATAGATGGCAAACCATGATATTCCTTTCCATGGTATGCTGCACATGCTGCAAGTTTAAGAAGTGGCTAGGCAAGTTCAAGCCTACCAACAGCTATGCCGGAGCACCTTCAGAATAATCCTAGCCAGCTCCTTTCCTCATTCAACAACAAAACCCTAAAACCCTGGAGGTATTTGACTCTGTTTGCATAAATAGCCTAACATGCCAACCTCCTCCTCGCATCCCCCCACCAAACATCAAAATATGAAGTGGGCAGGAGGGAATCTTTCAGAGAATGAAAAACAAACTCCTCTGATGAAGTGCTAGCAATTCATCCAATCCAACTGCTTAACCATGACTAGCACTCTTCCCAAGAATTTCCTCAACTTGACTTCTTTCAAGATATGGAACTTCACCCCTTCAGCATTCTTCTCAGCAGTACAAAGTCAGAACCTACATTCACTTCGTGCTAAAGCACAACTGGCCAAGATCTTTTGATGATCAACTTCTACCTTCAACTGGATTCTTCTGCTTATGTGAATATTTGGCCCTGTTCTCTCCTGCATGCTGATGTATGGTAGTCTACACATTTTTACAGCTAAAAGGAAAGCAATTCAGGCCTTTGAGGTAAATTTTATTTTCTTCATGTTTCCACCAAAACAGTCAGACTGCCGCTACATGCCAACATTAGTTCAGGGCCTTGAATCTGATCATTCAAATCAGTAATGGCTTTCAAACAAGTTATAAACAGAGCAGGTATATTCACCTGTGCCCCATCAACACCTCTGTATGCCTCTGGAAGCAGCACAGCCTCCAGAATAAACCATTTATGTGGGGGGGGGGGGCTTATAGCAGCCTTCCAGTACCTGAAGGGGGCCTCCCGGAAAGCTGGGGGGGGACTTTTTACAAGGACAGGACAAGGGGTAGCGGCTATAAACTGGAAGAGGGTAGATTTAGACTAGATATAAGGAGGAAATTCTTCACAGTGAGGGTGGTGAGACACTGGAACGGGTTGCCCAGAGAAGTTGTGGATGCCCCCTCCCTGGAAGTATTCAAGGCCAGGCTGGATGGGGCTTTGGGCAACCTGGTCTAGTGGGAGGTGTCCTTGCCCATGGCAGGGGGGTTGGAACAAGATGATCTCTAAGGTCCCTTCCAACCTGAACCGTTCTATGATTCTATGACACAAGTATTTCCACAGCCTTAAAAACGTTACATACAGTCCATAGGCACAATCTTAAGTCAGGAAGTATACGGTAAGCAGGTAGATTCCAGGACAGTTCTAAGTATGAAAGAATGACCCAAAATCATAAAAACTTAAAGCTATAAACATGAGAGATGTCAAAAGTGATACAAAACCAAAATGCTTGAAGAAAACTACTCAATTTACTGATGAATTTAAATATCATATACACACCCTTTATAAGGAACACGTAGCTTTTTGTGCAAAAACTCTGAATGCATGCACAGCGAGCAAAAAAAAAAGTGGGCTCAATGACAGGATGTCAACTATCAAAGATGCAGCAATCACAATTTTATTGGCAATGCTATTGCTAACATGTCATTTCCCATTAATACCACCTAAAATGGTCCCAGATTTACCATGAACATAGTAAAGTGAAAACAACTACTTCTGACAGCAAAACCATCCTCCTGAAGAGGACTCAACTGTGTGTTGTACTATGACTAAATAGCTTTATTATTGCTATTAGTGCACTGCCTCATTTACCTAGTGATACTTTTAAGTATGTTTTAAGGTGCATCCTGGTGGGCTGCTTTCTTGTGTTGTCCATTTGGTGGATTATGCTTTATTGCTGATGGCTGCTTGACTTACAAACATTATCTAATTCCCTGATGGGAACACCAGCAGCACTAAGAGGTTCTCAGACCTCTTCCTTAGGGAAGAGGGCACATGATCAGGAACTCGAAATAACAGTGCAGGGCTAGGAAAGAAGAACTGCATTAACACAAGTACAGGACACAACACATGCTCCACAGCTGTATCACCACTTCCCCCTTTATACTACAAAGCACGACTGTAGCAAGTCACCCCCTTTTTACGGACTCCCTTCAGAGCTGACACCATACTCAAGGACGCAGGACGGAAAGGGGTGGCGGGAGGAAGGCGTTAATCAGAACACAGCACCACTACCTCCCCATCTGGCTCTTATGCTTCCCTCAAAGATGGCGAAGATGGTGCCCTCTTCCGTCATCCCCTCCTCCACAACGTGGCAAGGCAATTCCTCCCCACGCCTACGGCGGGTGGAGAGAAGTGGGGAGGGGCGGGACAAGAAACGGCAGCGCGCACGTAGCGAGGAGGCGGGTAAAGAGCAAAAAGACGAAAGGAGTGGCCGTTTCCCCCGCCCCCCTCCCGCGCGCACTCACCGCATCTGCCGCCCACCCCGAACTCGCTCCCCACATGTTGCCTGGAGGGTGGGGAGGAGTGGATGTGTTGGGGGAGGGGGCGGGAGCGGGAAGGAAGCAGGCCAAGCTCGCACACCGGACGCTTCCGTTATCGATGGCAGGAGAAAGGGGAGGGGCGACAGTTGTTACAGGCAACGCTATATCTGTTCGTCACATAGAGGGGCGAGGCCTGGTATGCAAATTTCTAGCGGGGTAGGCGGTGTTGCGGAGGGAGGTGGAGAAGCTGAAGTAAGGGGG
>WBMW01001089.1:40609-65635 GCA_013396635.1 Penelope pileata
TTTTTTTTTGTTTTTTTTTGTTTTTTTTTTGGGCTTTCTGCTGTTTTTACTTTTTATTTTTTTATTTTTTGCCTCTTTGAGGCTGCTCTGTATTCTCTGTCTTTTACTGGGTAACTGATAGTACTCTTTTGGGACACTTTCAAGCTTTATGTCTTTTTTTTCTTGGTCTTCTCTGAAGCCACCCTTGGGTACTCTGGAGATTGCTTGATCTCTGTGATACTTTCTTACTATATCTGAGGCTCTTCTGTATTCTCCCCCGGGGGGTGAGGGAAGGAGGTGTGGGGGGGAGGGCGGGGCAGTTATTTGGCTTGTTGATTTCTTTCTTGCCCTGACACTGCAACATTTTATTCCTCCAGCACTTAGAGGCTTTCTTCTCTTCCTTTACACTACTTCATTTTCTCTGAATCTCTTTCAGGTTCTCTGTTGCTTTGTTGGCCTCTGCTTGCTCCAACTATTTTATCTGGGGATCCTTCTGACCATCTTCTACTTTGCAAGCATTTAGAGGGCTATTCTGCGATCTTTGTCTATCTCAGTATTTCATCATTTTTTGTGGTTTCTTTGAAACTTCTCAGTGTCTTCTGGATGTCTTTAAATCTTTCCACTACTTTGTCCTCTCTTAGGTTACTCTGTATTCTCTGGGACATTTAAAAATTCTTTCCTATATTGTAAGGCTCTCAAAAACAATTTGCTGATCTTTGCAGATCTTTCAGACTTATTTCTCTTTTATTATTCTGTTGAAGGATAGGATGAGAGAGACAGACATGAGAAATGCAACAGCCTGAAGAGCTCTGGACCTCAGCTGCACTGGAAATGCAGGCAGAGTCTGCTCCTAGTAGAATGGTAAGTGCAACCTCTGGGGAAGACAAAGAATGGAAGCTGGTGACTTCTTCCACCAAGATGAAGGCTCCTGCTCCACCTAAAGGCTTAAAACTACAGGGTTCACTGCCCTCAGAAATTAAGATGAACTGGTTGTCCTTTCAAGTGAAGCATCTGGGCTAGCTCATTCTGAAGCATGCAAGACCACCAGGAGGTAGTGGCAAGTGATAGTAGCGTGCAGCTCTCTTCTGCAGTGGACAGAGATGCCTATCTGCTGACCTGGCTTGTCATCTAGAGAAGTTTGCTGCTTGCCTGGATCTGGGACATTGTTGTGAGAGTATGTCCAACTTTGTGACTATTACTCCCTGCTGTTCTTCCATGTGGGCACCAATGAAATTGTGTGGGGCAACCTTGGTAGTATCAGAAGTGACTACAGAGTGCTGGGGACACTAAAGGGCATGGGGACCCAGGTAGTATTCTCCTCAAATGTGCTCTTGAGGGGAAAAAGGGTGTAAGGAAGAAGACACTGACGCTGTGTCAACAATTAGTTGGGATCTGGTGTCAGCAACAAGGTTTTGATTTCTCTGACAGCAGAACCCTATTGGGGAAACAGTGTTTGTTTGCAAGCGCTTGGGAGAGATAAGATCCACCTCACTAAGTGGAACAAAGATATCTGTACCAGTAGGAAGACTGACTTGGTAAGGAAAGCTTTAAACTAGGAATGATGGAGAGAGTCACTAACAGCCCTGTCAGGGAATTATTGGTTGATGAAGGTGATGCAGGAAAAAGGGAACACAATATCAACAAATCAAAGCTTAAGCACTGTCACCTCAATTATGTGCATGTAGGCAAGGAATAGCCTACAAGGCACCATTATGGGGAAAAAAACACTTTCTGTCAAATAAGCATGCTAGTGTGCCTCTCTGAAGTGCCTGCACACTAATGCACACTGTAGTGGGTGTCTGCTATACACCACCTGACCAGGAAGAACAAGTGGACAGCTACAGACAGCTAGAAGTAGCCCTGGGACCTATGGGAAGCTTTAACCACCCCAGTACCTGATGGAGGAATAACACAGCAGCAGAGCATAAGCAATCCAGGAATCTTCCTGCAGATCATCGATGACAACTTCCTGACTCAAGTGACAGAGGAACCAATGATGTGCTCTTTTGAACCTTACACTTATCAAAAAGGAAGGTTTCATTGGGATGTGAAGACCAAAGTCTGTAATGATCATGAGATGGTGGAGTCCAGGATCCTGCGAGGATGATGCAAGGGAAAAAGCAAAATCATAACCCTGGACTTCTGGAGAGCAATGTTTGGCCTGTTCAGTGATACCTGTGAAGGAATCTCATGGGATCTGGTCCAGAAGTGGTCCAAGAAAGCTAGCTGATATTCAGAGATCACTTCCTCCAAACTCAATGGCAGTCCATCCCAATGAGCAGGAAATGGAACCCCTTGATCCAAACCTCAACTATGGACAAGCCTGGTGATCAACAGCCTTCATACTAACCCTGACCTATTGACTGAGTGAGGCCTAGTTTGGTCTCAGACTTGCTTCATTATCATGAATTTCTTTGATGATCTGTACTCAGGTTGGATCTCAGCACTGTCACCAGATCTATCCTGCTTGCCTCACTTGTGTACCATGGCCTCATAGGGACTGGGCCCTGACTGGTGATGCCGCAACTCTACCAACTGTGCTGGAACTCTTGGTTCCCATCTCTCCTTAGGGAGCAGCCCTACTCTTGCTCAACCTTAATTAAAAAAAACATAAATCCAGAGTCATAGTAAGGGTCAGAGGTGAAAGAAAAAGTGCAAAACAACAGCTGAAGTCATGTAGGAAAGGTGCAAATAAAAGTGAGAAGTGTAAGATTTTTTTTCTGAGGGATACAGAGTCTATAGAAGTGGGGTCCTTGTCACATGACTTAGGCTCAAGTTCGGTTTGAGGGAGAGAAAGCACAGCACAATAGTTGGAGTGGGGCTGGAAACAGACTGCCAAAAGAAACGGAGGGCTGTAGAAGAATGTGGAACTCATTTGAACGTGGAACTGAGTTTCTCCAGGGAGTGAAGTCCCAGGCCTATGTGTCAGTCATGGGTTGGAATTAGGTTTAGGGTGAGAGCAGGGAAAGTGTAGTGCTACAGTTGAAGTGTGGCTGCCAAAAGCAGTAAGCACCCTTATATCTGCCTCTGAGTAGTAATATGGAGCCTGTGGAAAGAGGAGTCCTGTCCCAAGACTGTAGTTCTGCACAGAGCCAGGATGGAGAGAAAGATGCAGTGCTACAGTTGGTGTGTGGCTGGAAAGGAATTGCTAAAGAAAAATGGCAGCTGCAGAAAAGAAGTATTTTCTAAGTAATAAAAAAAGATGAGGAGAGAAGAAGGTTCTTTACCTGTGGGTCAGCCTAAGGTTTGGGTTATTGTTAACTGCCAGTACACCACTGAAGTTGGAGTGGGGCTGCCAAAGGAAAGTTAGGGCTGCAAAGGAATTCTCTCATGAACGTGGAATTCATAGAGTTAGGTTAGAGCTGAAAGTCAGGGAAAGCACTCCTCAACTATGACTCAAATAGGACTACCAAAACAAAAGTATTAGCTACAAATAAAATTACTCTGAGGAAAACCAAGTATCTGCCACAATTGGGTTCCTACTAGGGCCTACAGGTTATGGTTAATGTTGACAGATAAAGGAAAGCACAAAGCTATATTACAATGGTACTGAAAAGGGCCTGCCAATGAAGGAAGACTGAGAATTTGGAGAGAGGGGGATCCCTACCCTGTAAGACACTTTAAGCGAATACAGAGTGCTACATGTACAGTGGGGCTAGTATGGGACTGTAAAAACTGATGGAACTCATCTATGAACAGCATTGAGTCTATTAATGGATTGGGGTCTTTGAACTGTGGGTCAGTTTTGATTCTGGTTAGGGTTGACAGAAAGGGAAAGCAAGGGACTACATTTGAAGTGGGGTTGGGAAGGGGCTGCTAAAAGCAAGTAAAAGCTGCAAAGAGAATTCTTCTCTGAAGATTTGTCACTGGAGAAATGATGCCTCCCTCAACAGAGATATCCTCTTGTCTAAGTCATCTTCCATTTACGTTACACTATTTTGTAACTCATCTCCCTCAGCACATACACCCTCTAATGCCAATCTTTTCTCTGCCTTTCTAGGCACACGCTCACTGTCTCCTGATCTCAAGCTTTCCATACACTTTTCAACATCAAATTCCATTTCTCCTGTTCTTAGCATACATAGCTTCCATGCCTGTTCCTCTTCCTCTCTTTATCCAGTTTTAGTCTATTCATTCTGACTGCAAATACTCTCCAGTTCCAGGCCTCTCAACTCTCACCTCACATGCTTTCCCCAGCTCTAGCCTACTATAAAACTTCTAGCTCCAGCCTTCTTCCACTCAACTCACATACTAAACAACGTATAGAAGTTCCAGCTCCCTTTCAACCCTTGAACTGTAAGACACAGTACTTTCACTCTCAAAGCTCATACTTACTAGCTTCCATCCAATCAGCACATAAATACTCTAAACCATGGGTATCCAACCTTCTGGCTTGCCTGGGCCACACTGAGTGAAGAGGAAATTTTGAGGAAATTTTACTCTTCCTGTGCTTCATTCTTGAAAATAGTTGTTCACACATGTACATACTGCCAAAAAGCGATGACACAGGTAAGGCGTGATTGTGAAGTGAGGAGTATTCTTCTCTGGTAACATAGAACTGAACTGAACTGAAAATGGAGTCACAAATATACAAAAAAAATGGATGGTTTTTGTGGCAATCTTGAAACCTATTCTCAAATTCCTTTATCAAAACAGAAAGCACATTTTTTGCTGTTCACAGGACTGTGTCTAGCCAATGTATCAAAATGCATAAAATTGTTTACACAACTTGAGTTAGCACAGCACTGTGCCCTCCCCATGTCCTGGCTTCAGTTCAGACAGTGCAGCACACCAATGGTTTGGTTGTTGCTGAGTGATGGGTGTGTGCCTAGGGCTGGGCCACTCAGGAGGGAGGAGCTGCAGCCATGATGGCATGGCTGCAGGGAGCAGGCCACAGTATGGGCTGCGCTGGACCACATGCTCCCACAGGCCATGGGTTGGACGTGCCTGCTCTAAACCATTCGCTCCCCCTCTGTCCCTATGTGACTTCAAATTCTAGTCCTCTCCTTCTGACTCTCCACTTCTATGCACATACTCTCCAGCTACAGCCACTATCTCAGTCACTATCTGCTTCTGTACTACCAAACTTCTATCTGTCCTTCCTTTCTTCAGTCTAAGCCCCTGACTAAATGGCTCACTGTTTACTTACCCATCCAAGCACCTACTAGAGAATCACAGAGACGTTTATGTAGGAATGGATCTCTATGAGTCATGGCTTAGATTTTTTTTTTTGTACCCTTTTGATTTTGGTGGCAGTTGAGGGTGGGAGAGAAATGACTTCCAAGAGGCACCTTTTAAAATATCCTTTATTTGTATATCACCCTATTAAAAATCTTTTACATAAAGGCAAAAGTAGGTATTGCATAGGAAGCACTGGTGCAAATATCACCTGGTGGAATCGCATGTTGTTGCTTAGTGTCTGCTGTCTACTGCACAACAGATGGCTAGCCTGTAGGCAAACATCCCTGTTTCCTCACAGATGCTACAGGATGAAGCTGTTCAACCCTATAGAAGGAAGTTATATTAGAATTATGTGTGCCCTATTCCATGCTGCTCCTAAGAACCATCTGCTGGGAAAATAATCTTTCTTTTTTTGTCTTCTGTATACCTGACCAATATATTGCTCAAGACAGACCATGAGGATCAGTTCTGCTGTCCTCTGCTTGCACTTCTGTGTGCAAGTTTGGAGTTCATGTATCAATGGAGATGGTGGGGAGGGACACAGAGACATTAGATAAGAGAGCTGGCCTAGCCTGACCATAGTCCAGGAACTCACTGCATCACATACACAAGTCATCTTTAATATATTTATACCCTTGTTTTTATCATCTCACATGCTACTTAACTCACATGTGCAGAGAGTGTGTTCTTTTTAGTGCCCTCCACCTGCGCTTCCTATAATTAAAACCCTCAGTACCAACAAGAGGGAACAAAATTCACTGCTAATACTTCAACAGTTTTCAAGCTGAGATTCTTCAAGCAGTTTTCCCAATGTCTCTGTTAAAGTGCTACTGCAGCTTCCAAACATCAAGCACAGCGAGACAGCAAGTACACTACAATCTGAAGAAATACTCAGAGAAACTGTTTTCACACACTTGAACTGTGCTTTCATGGAGATACAGAGAGGTATGTATTTATAGAAATTGATATTTGTGTATACTAAAGATATTTTTACTCAGTATCAGTTTTTATTTAAGAACATGCTAAAAACTTGTAGCTAAATAACCATAATGATGTTTGGGGAAAATACATAGACAGCCACCTATCAGCATAAGCAAGAAGAGTGCATACATACATGAGACAAAGCTCCCTTTGACCAAACAGTTACGGGACAGTCAGTGCCCTCTCTGACCAACTAACTGATGCAGCCTCGCACTTTTCAAGGCTGTTTTTGTTGCCTGGAAAATGGCATTACTTTTCTTCTCCTTTCAGGGTATCTGTCTTCTCCTCCCACATCAGTGAGTCAGCTAGAGACACAAATCAGCCCTACCTTCCTGTAGGGTGGCTTCACAGATACTACACAAAGCTTGTGTAACTACCTCAATTAATACTGCGCTTAGAATAACAGAAGTAGTCAATAGAAAAAGATTTCAGGATCTGTGCTACTCTTAGATTGTGAAATGGAATGAAGCATTCTACAAAAATAAGTTTGGATGGAAGGCAAAATAGCTGAATTTGCAAACATTTTTTCTTTTTTACAACTTTCCTATTATTTTCACTAATGTATTTTATACAAAAACTGAATGCAGATTGAAACTTCAGTTGTAGTAGGTACCACTGTGCGACCCAAAAGGACAGATGTGATGCATCCTGCACTTCTTGAACCCCAGAGGAAACTAAAAGCAAAACACTTTTTCACTAGATAGCAAAGCACTTCTGCCCAAGGGGAAGTGTAATAGAGCCATCAGATGAAAACTGTTGAAACTGATGAAAACCAGAAATAGAAATGCATTTTAGCAATTTTGTATACAGTCTTACATGTAGCAGCAAGTACACTGAGCATCAGAGCCCTTCCTTTGATATGGAACATCCATTTCCAGGGAGGCTCAGACGCTCCTGGTCCCAATTTTTGTTAGAAATAAGTAAAACTGGATTCAGTTTGTGTTTTTCCTGGATTCCTTCCCTGACTTTCAAAGGCAATGCAAATTAAACAGCTGAGCCTATATAGTGTTGTCTGCTTCAGTGGGAAACAAGAACCCTGTGAAATTTTGGGCATCATGCTCATGTAGGCAAGGGCCATGTTCTAAGATTAGTAGTCTCCTTCTTCATGGCAATACCCAAAACTCAAATTTGCCTCTATATCCCGCACATCACACTCCTTTCTGTCACACTGATCTCAAAAGAACTTCAAAAAGTCCACACAAAATGCTATCACTGCCAGATTTACGGATGTAAAAAGGACCTACTAGGAAGATAAACAGGGGACTAACTTCCCAGATAGGAAGTGGCCCAACAGTAATTTAAGCCCACAATGAAAAGATTGGTTGAAGGATACAATGAAACCAATATATTTTAAGAGTTTAAAGTATAAATATTCAGACTGGACATTAGGAGAAATGTATTTACCACAGGAATAGTTTGACATGGCATGGCTCTGAAAGGGATACCAGAGAGGCATGAAAACTCCACCCTCAACAGTTTCTGTTATTTAGTCTAATAATGTCATGGTGACACCTCACATGGGCCACAGCCCCCTTTTGAGAGTGACATTGGATGAGGTAACCTATTAAGGTCCCTTCTAACTGCTGCTAATGTAAAAAGCAGTGTTCCTTCCTTTCAGAGCTGAGTTGAGCCCTGACTGGAGTTAAATCAAAACATTCTCCAGTGGCTCATCCTTTTCTTCTTCCCCACAAAATTGTAAAACTTAGGAAAAATCTCTGCAAAAAAAAGTAAATGGTGTTGGCTTGCAATGAAACAGCATTCAAACTAGAATTTATGTTCAAATTTTGTAGCCTGAATGTGGGTAAAAAAAAAAAAATATACATCACATTGATCTCTGAACCACTCCATTGGATAGGTTTGGCAATCTCCCACTATGAACCAATACTATGCTGAAGGTGTGACAATTCATACTCTGAGTGTTGTTTTGGAAACTTCCCCTTTCCTGCATCTAGTCATCTTTAATCAAACTCATTCTGTCCAACAACACCGTTTCCAACTTAGAGAGATAGCTGTCATCTATTTGAGGGAATCCCTTAATTGAAAGGCATAGTATGATAATATTGCAATCAAATTGCTAGCCCCTCCATGCTTTAGGCAAACTTCTTGAAACAGACAATACAGTTCAAGTGTGCTGCCAGCTGGCCAGGAGGTCAGACTGCAATCTTTCTCCTTTGTGTCACCCCCCAGTACTTTCAGCTTTCAACACAGCATAATATCAAAGCAGGCCAATGACAGCCATAGATTACAGAGCCACAGTCTGCTTTGGCGGGGTTAAAGACATTGAAATTTAGCCTCAGGAGTAGGAAGCTCCCTAAGGACTTGAGAAAATGTATCTGTCTCCCCAGCTGTCAACTTGGAAAACATGTCCTCAGGAGATTGCACAGTGGTTTCTACACTAGTGTACAATAAATGTATAAAAACAAATATAGGAAGAAACTACAAATCAGGCAACTAAATTCTAAGCTATATTTATAATAATAATAATAATCCTCATTACCATAATAAAAAAAGTATACACCATCAGGTACAAGAAGCTGCAAAGCAAAGGAGCTCTAATTCCTAGGACTCTCAGAGTAACTTTTCCAAGACTTCCAGTGAATTGGATATGAGGAGTGAAAACATAATAAAAGACTTAGAAGAGTTCTCCCTTAAGTCGAGCACACAATTTTTGCACATATAGCATGGATTGGTAGAGCAAAACATTTTCTTAAATCAATGGAATATTTTTAGAGCAGATCTGTGATTTTGTCTGGGGGCTTTCCCATCCCCTCTTTGGCAAATAAATTGCAAATGTGAAACTGACAAAAACATGAATCAAGTAAGTTGTGATAATAACTGTACAATTAACAGTAAAGTAGTTCAGTCAGTGGGACGGATTCCCTCAGCAGGGCTGGGCTTGATACTCTTTGCAGTTATTCCTTTTGTTTTGTTGTCCTATGATCAAACAGAAGGATTGATGTGATAATGTTTCAGAGGCTTTAGGCATCATATTTTTTGCCAGTCCTGCGAATCTGCTGGAAGAGCGTCATGGAGAAGGCCATGCCAAGAATCTGAAGGAAAGCAAACAATGAAGGCTTCAGTACAAGATGACAGCCAAAACTGCACTACCTGTGTTCATAGTCCAACTTTAGTTTTAAAAGTCATTCTACACTAGTCACATTTGTCCATTTTCAACACTGATCAGAAAACCAGGATGTATATTGCGAAGGCACACAGCAACGCCTGAAGATGTACTATCTGTTAAACCATAGATGAAAGCAAAAAGCTCTCAAGGCTCTTTGTCACATGTGCAAACGATTTCCAGAAAAATGAGTCGCTCTTCTTTTTTTAACCCAGAAGCTTGTGCTTGATTAGCCAAATACCTGTGACTAAAATAATCAGATTCTGGCAGTCTACCCTCAAAGTACGGTAGCCCAAGTAGTAGTACAGCACCCAAACAATACTACATTACCTTGATACTTTTGCATTTCCTTTTTAAGCACATGTTAACCTACTCAGTTCAGCAGCCATGAACTCATTTTGGCAATTTCCAGAACTTGCCTCCAAATTTAAAGAATAGTTCTTTAAGAGACAAGGTAACAAATGGATAATAAAGCCGGTAACTCCAAAGCAGTGCTCTGAAGTCAAAATGCAGGTAAGTGAAACCCCACTGTAGCATGTCATCTTAGAGGGTCACAGTGTGATGACCTGCTTTCTCTCCAAGCAAAAAGCCTCAAATGAGCTGACAGAATAAATGACATCTTTGAAAACATGATCAAACTCAAAGTTTTTGAGGACCACTTTTCATACAATAGAAACAAGAATGTTGAGAGCAACTCAAGTCTGTTGATACACATCATACCAGCATTACCTGCATTATAAGGATGCACATCCCAGTTGAACCAAGGACATGCTTATTCTCATCAAACCAAGTCATAACTCTCTCATAACATCCCTGAAAGATGAAAATAGAATTCCCAAGGTTACATTTCTTCCATATGCATTCCCTCTATTTTTTTTCCTTCCCACCCCTCCCTAAGACTTGACCTAAGCAAGGTAAACCTCACCGTTTTCCACACTAATTCAGTGGAATTTCGTCCACAGTCTTGGGAGTTTTCCATACAGCATCGGTCTGGGACAGTGTTTTCTCCCAGTACTGGATACCAATCCGTAAAGTCATTTACACCACAGCATTTCATCTACAGTAAAAGTAAAAGATTAATAAATTCACAAATTGTGTATGAAGTTCAAAGCACATAATCACAAACTTTTACTTAGAATCACAGTATCATAGAATGGCTTGGATTGGAAGATCATCTATTTCTACAGCCCTTGCCATAGACAGGGACATCCTTCACTAGATTACATTGCTTAAAGCCCTGTCCAACCTGGCCTTCAACACCTCTAATGATGAGTCATCCACAACTCATCTGGGCAACCCCTTTCAGTATTTAACCACCTTTGTAGTAAAGAATTTCTTCCTTATATTCAACCTAAATCTACCCTCTTTCAGTTTAAAACCATTACCTTTTGCCCTGTCACTACACACCCTGGTGCAAAGTCTTAGGTGTGTTCGTGTTGCTATAACAGAGACATAAGCCCAAACACCAAAACAAAGTAATCTGCCCACAAGTCCTGAACTGTTCTACGTATTCAGGCTCTGCTGGCTCTTCCTGTTTCAGACTAATTCCCAGGTGACAAGTACAGAGAATCTCAGAGGTAAGAATCCTTCACCTTACAAAGTACTCTTTGATTCTGAATTTCATGATATTTGAGTGCAAGACCAGAAACCAAAGCCTGTGTTAGCCATCTTTAAGACTGAAAATGTATGCTACAGTTAACAGAACACATCAACCTTTATGGCCAAATTGCTGTTTTTTTTCCAATGAGAAAACGTTACCTCTGCTTGAATGATATTCCATGCATTTTTTAGTCCAACATTATTTTCTGAGTTGTACAGCTTCATACCTTCCTTCAAATCCTTCTTCGCGCTCTCACTGACCTGTATCATATAAACACAGAAAGTCATGCACTGCTATTTACAGGAAAGGACCAAGTGGTATAGACCTGAATATGGAATACATCTCACAAACTTAACATGGGCAGAAAAGATCTCTCTTAGTTTCAAGACTCTCACAAGTTCTCTTCAAGACTATCAGCACCTGACAAGGCCTAATCTGTTCCTCGGATTAATTAACCCTGGATTAATTTTCATGAGAATTCAAACACCTTCCCATCTAGTAAGAGTCCATTATAGTTATCATCTGATTCTAACTAAATGAAGAGTGATTAACAGACATCTGCTGAGCTTATGTTAACTTTGTCATGGACAGACGTTGGTAATATCTCACAGCAGCCTCTCCTGACAGTAACCTATAGCCTACTTTAATTTGCTAATATCATAAAAACAGAGTCTCAAACTCCCAAACTTAACTTAGTTGTCCCTTGCACAGGTTCAAGCAGGCTATAATCAATAGCCAATATAAAATAAATTGAAAAGGGACATTATCATTGTTCTGTTTGTTGGGACAGGCTTGCAGGATTTAAAATTTTCAGAAGTGTCCTTCTTGCTTCAGAGGAAGAAGTTGGAATGCTTAACAAGATCTGAAATGTCCCATTTCTCATATAAATTTCAGTCCAAGCCTGAAATACCGGATGCAAGTAGGAACATACCTTGGCTCTGACAGCCAAATCCGACGAAGATCTAGAAAAAGGCTAAAATAGTTTGCAGTTTTGTCAACTCAGCAGTGAGCTGGCAATAGGGAAAGGATTAGCCTATAGATCCTGGCATTAAAGACAACTATTTTGTAAAACCTGTTTAATTCTTATTTCACGTTCCATTCAAAAACAGAAGTTCACCCCAACTCCCTGCAAGTGGCATCATAATGACAACCTGGGAAGACATACAATCTGGTAAGAGCTCAGTTTTGAGATGAGTCTGGCTATGTTCATAGCATAAGGTTCTGTCCTGTGTTTAACAGAGCTCTCCAATTCCCCAAGGATTCTTCAAGTCATAGCTATCTCTTGAGCCAGTGAGCTGTGCCTTCTGTTAGTCATTACTAGATAGCAGGCTAACTTTCGACAAATGGGCTTTATGAGATGCTGCATCTTGTTCCGCTCCCCAAACTTGCTCCTTCAGTCCTGTTGAAGGACTGTTTGGCCCTAAGAAGATAACCAGGTCCAAACCAGGACCTCCCACAATCCAGGTCCACAAGATGATCAGCTTTTTGCAGATATTTCAAAAAGTGACGCTGATAGCTATCGTATGTTTTAGGATAAGACTAAAGGGAAGACTCTGGACCACGGTTTTATTTCAGGGAGGAAACTGCAAAACGCAGAGTTCTTCTCTCCTATTTGTTCTTCTCATCACTTCCTCCCTCCCCTCTCCCCAAGAAGCAGCTTACAGAAAACAGCCAAGGTTTCAAGGTTAAACCTTCAAACTGTAAAGCAAGATGAACCCTCATACCTTCATCTACAAAAGCAAATTGAACTTGGTTTACCTGCTAGTAAAGATAATTAGTATATGTGGCCTATTTGCTTACCTTGTCCATATAAACAAAGAACAAAATGAGTAATATCAGCTCTGCCAGGAGAATTATCAGCAAAACGATGAAAAACTAGAACAAAGAAAAACAGACTGTGTATATACATTCGCAAAATAGACAGCTAGAAATTGAAGATTATAGGCCTTGTACTCCAAAGGATCAGATAATCTTTTTTGTACTTTTTTTTTTTTTTTTTTTATTTACTGGTAACACCAGGCAGAGACCCTGACTTCAGGTCAGATGCTTTCCACCAACCTCAGACACAGGCCTTATCTAAAGACAAAGCAGAAAATAGTCATGAGCAACTGTGACTGGCACCCAAAAGCAGCTGTGCTTAAGATTTTCTAGTCACTCCTTCTAACAGATGTTTTCAGAAGGGCTATCTAGTTGACGCCACGGTTCAGGTTAGAGGTAACTGACAGTAATTTACTTTGCTATCTAATACATACAGTAATGAGGATACATTTGCTAATGCACCAATGATATTACCGTGACCAAACCTGTGGGATGTCATACTGCAATCATACAGAAGATGTAAGTAAAATGTTAGTGATCCACAGGATGATTTTACACTCATGAAAACACGTTTCAGTAAAATAATCACAAGGCAACTGTCTTAGTGAGCATGTATATTGATGTCTTACACTCAGAAGTAGGCACTTGTTTTCCTTGATAGCACCTAGGCAGCCCAAAAAGCCGGTCACCATGATGACTGTGCCAAAGGCAATGACCAGATTGGCAGCTGAAAGTGATGGAAAGCTAGGCGAAAATGTAGCAAAGTTTCCTTGAGACACTGACAGCCAGATGCCCACGCCCAGGAGCCCACAGCCACATAACTGCAAAGAGATGAGAAAAAAAAAAGGTTTCATTAAAATAAATGGCACTGACTCCTTCCTCTGCTCTCTGAAAGGGAGGAATCTCTCAAGCAAATTCCCAGTAATTGTTCTGCAGGAATGCTCTCACTAGCTTGGCTCTCACTAGCTTGGAGCTGAAACTAAGTGAAACTAAATGTCCTTACCTAGATTTAGTCACGTCACCAATACGGATAAATGTATTAAAAAGACAGTGAAGAGCAAAACTCTATTTTTAAAGACTCAGCACATGAAATCAGTGCTACCAATTTATCTCCCAGCAGCACAATCCAGTGCAATTTTTCTGTTGAAAAGGAAAAAACATTTGAAAGAAGGCCTCATCACACATATATGCAGTCATCTACAGTCTCTCAGAGTATCCATCCCCATAGTTCCTCATTCTAGGCCAGGCAAGGAAGACATGGAGGTAATTACAACCAATGTTATCATCTAAATATATATTTAGCATAATGTCCCAGTATCCTGGATGAGTTTTTGGATGAGTTCTCTTAGTGTTACTGTTGTTTGCCATTGTCTAATAACACAAAAATCAGATTTATAGCTTTATTATCTACAGGAAGCCAGGTGGGTATAGGCCTCTTCTCCCAGGCAACTAGCAAGAGAATGAGATATAATAGCCTTCAGTTGTGCCAGGGGATGTTCAGGTTGGATATTAGGAAAAATTTATTTTCAGAAAGAAAATAAGTGGTAAGGCATCACAGCTCGTGATAATAGCTATGTCAGAAGAACAGAAGGAGGTAAATGAGAAGGGGAAGACTGAGAAAATGAGAAAGCAGGGGAAGACAAACAAGGACATATGGGAAGAGGAAGAAGAGCTAATGTATCACTTTTTCCACAACCCAGACTGAAGACAAATTGAGTCAACAAAAAAAAGCCAGGTGCCCTGGTAACAGGGGATGCTAAGAAGGTGGAGATACTGAATGACTTCTTCGCTTCAGTCTTTACTACAAAGATTACCCCTTGGGAATCCCAGGCCCTGGAGGTAAGAGAGAGATTTTGGGGAATGGAAGACTTCTTCCCTTTGGTTGAGGAGGAGATGGTCCAAGAGCATCTAGCTGAAATCAATGCACGCAAATCCTTGGGCACCAATGGGATGCACCCACGTGTGCTGAGGGAGCTGGTGGAAGTGACTGCAGAACTGCTATCATCTACAAAGGGTCTCGGAAAAAGGGAGAGGTACCTGAAGACTGGAGAATAGCCAGTGTCACTCCAGTCTTCAAAAGGGGCAGGAAGGATGATTTGGGGAAGTACAGGCCAGTCAGCCTCACCTCTGTCCCTGGAAAGGTCATGGAACAGCTTGTTCTGGATGCTATCTCCAAGCAATTGGAAGAGAAGAAGATTATCACGAGTAGTCAGCATGGATCTACCAAGGGGAAATCATCCTCGGAAATCATGCTCGATCAACCTGGTAGCTTTCCACAACGTCATCACTGGCTGGGTAGATGAGGGGAGAGGAGTGGATATTGTCTACCTTGANTTGGAAAGGAGGTCCCCAGAGAAGGACCTGGGTGTCCTGGTGAACAACAGCTTGGCTGTGAGCCAGCACTGTGCCCTGGTGACCAAGAAGGCCAGTAGTATTCCAGGGTGCCTTAAAAAGAGTGTGGCCAGAAGGTTGAGGGAGGTGATCCTCCGCACCTACTCTTCCCTGGAGTCCCGCTCCAATTACTGGAGTGAGGGGAGATTCTTTAACATACCCGAAGTGAGATTATGACACAAATGAGGTCAAATGTTGTCCGACCAGTTTAACATAAATTCTGGTCAGTGACAAGATGGGGATAGGAAAGCAGGAAATAGTAAAAGGATAGGAAATAAGAGCAAGAGTTACATATGAAAAAGCAGTCACCACCACGGATCCCATGCCACTGTATCAGTACAGGAATATCTTCAGGCCCCTGTGGGAGCAAGGGAGCAAGAGAGCAGTGGGAGCAGAAGCAAGCAGGCATCATCAGGTCTTAGGCAGCAGTCACCAGGCAAAGCAGGAGCAGACATCAGGAAAAGCAGGAGCAGGCTTCAGAAGACATTATCAGGCATCAGGCAGGAAGCAGGAGCAACAAGCAGGCATCAGGTAGCAGGGCAGCAGGACCTCATGTCTCAAGCAGCAGGAGGTACCAGCAACAGGCAGGTATCAGGCAGGTCCAGCCAGGCATCAGATATCAGTCAGACAGCAGCCAGATATCAGTCAGACAGGAGCAGGTAGACAGCTTGCATTCCCCTGTTGGAGGGAGTCTTCTTATCCTCCTTTTCTGCCAGCATGGCATTCCTGGTCACCCAGGTATGTCAGGTATCACACAAGCAGGCACAGATGGGCTTGCACGTCTCTTTCGGTAGTTGCCTCCCTCAAGGTGCCAGGCTGAAAGGCTGCTAGATGGCTGTTTAGCGGCTGCTTCTCTCTCATTGCCCCTGGTCTGCAAGCCTTCAGGCAGCAGGCAGGCAGGCAAACTTTGAGACAAAAGATTCAGAAACAGTCTCTTACACCTGGTCAGGCCACACCTGGAGTACTATGTTCAGTTCTAGGCTTCCCAGTTCAAAGAAGACAGGGATCTTCTAGAGAGAGTTCAGTAGAGGGCCACAAAGATAAATAAGGGAGATGCTCCAGGCCCTTTAGAGGAAAGGCTGGGTCTGTTCAGCCTGGAGAAGAGACAATAGAGGGGATCTGATCCATGTTTATAAATATTCAAAGTGCAGGTGGCAAATGGAGTCCAGGCTCTTCTCAGCAGTGTGCAATGACAGGACTAGGGGCAACGGCCAAAAACTGGAACATACGAAGTTTCACACAAACATGGGTGAGAACTTTTTCATAGTAAGGGTGACAGAGCACTGGAGCAGGCTACCCAGAGAGATTGCAGAGTTTCCTTCTCTGGAGATATTCAAAACCCACCTGGATGCCTACTTGTGTGACCTACTGTAGGGAACCTGTTTTAGCAAGGGGGTTGGACTCAATGATCTCTTGAGGTCCTTTCCAACCCCTGCAATTCTGTGATTAACAACAGATAAATAACTTTGAATACTATCACAAGTGGGGAGGGACACTTTATTAGGAAGTGTAGTGATAGAACAACAGGTAATGGCTTTAAACTAAAAGAGGATTGATTTAGATTAAAATCAGGAAGAAATTATTTACTCAGAAGATGGTGAGGCACTGAAAGACATGGCCCAGAGAAGGTGTGGATGCCCCATCCCTCAAAGTGTTCAAGGACAGGCTGGATGGACCTTTGANGACATGGCCCAGAGAAGGTGTGGATGCCCCATCCCTCAAAGTGTTCAAGGACAGGCTGGATGGACCTTTGATCTAGTGGAAGGTGTCCTTGCCCCTCTGCAGGTGAGGCTGGAACTACATAGGTCACTCTGAAAGTAATGTCTTCTATTTGTTTCCATGGAAACTACAACAGCTACAAAGAGCACAACAACACTATTTGATAGAGCAAATTCTCAGCTACAGAACACTTTTTGCACAGTTACCACCAACACTAGCATTTTCACCAGCGATGAACAAGAGCCTGCATTCCACACACAAAAATCTGCACTAGCAGAGGTGACTCACCGTCTCTGTCACCACTGGTGAAATGCACCACCCACTGCTTCACTGTGCTAACATCTACTTTTTGTCTCCAGAAATATTCAGCAACCAATGAATGTCAGTGGGTGCAATTTTTTTCCACATGGAGGAATTCAATTACACACTTCCGGTTCATACACACTTCCATGTCAGACACCACATTGTCAGATTGCCGCTCTGCTGCTATTTGTTGATTGGCAACAAGATGTAGTGGAATATTGGCAAGAAGGCTCAACCTCTACTGCCATACTACCACCATCTGCCTCTGGTATTGTGGGATAACATAATAAAATAGGAGGCATTACTTTCAGAGCAGCCCTCATAGATGATCTTTAAGGTCCCTTACAACCCTAAGCACTCTATGATTTTATGGTCTCCTGATCTGATATTCTGTCCACATGAAAGCCAAAACATACAAAACACCAGAAAACGAAAGTAAAATGCTTAAAAGGCTCAGCTACTGCTACATAGACAGGAGTCCCAAGACATCCCTGATAAGCTCAGTCAAAACCTACTTGATGAGATGCAGTTGACAAGACAAAAACATTAAGGGATGCAGAAGAAACCAACCATGCTAACAAACTGACCTTCCATGGAAAAACAGGAGGCAACAACAACTGTTCCAAGAATTGATGTCCTATATGCTCTGTTGTCATTTAACCCAACAGGTAGCTAAGCACCACACAAGTCTTTGTCCACTACCAAGTCACATATTCAGTTTTATTTCTGTCTCTGTAGAGTTCATTAAAATGTAAATTAAGTTGTTCATTAAAACATATGTTCTACTGAAAAAAAAGAACAGAAGACTGTTAATGGGATTTCATCCAGGTAGGTGCCTGACAGAGATACACTTTGAGCTAGTTAACATATAAAACGTATGTTTATGTATGTACATTACATACAATGTATGATCTCAAAGGTCACCTCTGAAAGTAAACACACTAGGTTTGGGTTTTTCTTATTCTAGGCACTATTTGTTTGGTTTATTGACACATACTTGGCACAAAAATTTAACAAATGGAATAAATGAAATCCTTAAAGGTCTAGAAATAGCTCTCATTTCCCCATCTCTAACTCTTTAGTCAAACGTTAGCAAACTTTGGTTCACTTTTTTTTTTTTTAAAATCCCATTTATCCAGGTCACCTTAAACAACTTATCAAGAAACCAAACATGTTACCGATCCTCTCCTTTCTCAAACAGCAGCTCTTTATCTCTCTTTTCTGCTTCAGTTTTCCTCATTAAATATCATTCCAGGTCATTCTTCTCTCCTACAATAAGTTGTCCACATTCTTCTTTTGTGTAGTACATATAATTATATATATCAGGCAATTATAAATGCAATACAGAAGGCAGTATACAAAAGTATACATACATATATATATATATATATATATGAAGGCTAACTGTATCCAAGGCTGCATTAGACAAAGTATTGCTAGCAGGTTGAAGGAGGTGATCCTTTCCCTCTAATGCAGTACTGGTGAGGCCACAGCTGGAATACAGTGTTCATTTCTGGGTTTCAGCCTCTCTGGCTTCACCTCTCCTATGAGGAAAGCAGGAGAGAGCTAGGACTGCTCAGCCTAGAGAAGAGAAGACTCAGTGGGGGTGGTCTCTTCAGCGTAAAAGACAGAAGGGGAGGTTGCAAAGACAACAGAAAGAGGCTCTTTTCAGTTGAGCCCAATGCCAGGACAAGAGGCAGCAGGAACACACAACACAAGAGGCTTCATCTGAACATCAGAAAACACTTCACTGTGCAAGTGACTGAGCAATCAAACAGGTTGTGGATTCTCTTTCCTTGGAGATAATAGAAGGCCATCTGGACACGGTCCTGTGCCACTGGCTTTAGGTGGCCCTGCTTGAGCAGGGGAGTTAGACCAGACAGCCTCTAGCAGTCCCTTCCAACCTCAATCATCTTGTGATTCTGTGATAGCCCTAGCCATCTCTTTGTTTAGTTACCCACACTTATTCCATTTGCTTAATTTACACAGCACGTTGCCTTGAGAGATCAGTTCACTATTACTCAGACACCTGGTTCTCTAGACATCTTGGTCTATTAGGCTCCTCTGTCACTGTTAGAGCAGCACTATTCTGGTTTGCTCAGGTGTTCTTGTCTCAAATATAACCGTGATGATTTTGCAGTCTAACCTGGTATGTCATTATCCCTTAAAAATTTAGCCAAGCTAAATGCTCTAGAAACACTGGAGCATCTCCACAAATTCATATTCAGTTAATTCATCAGTTCTTTCTTCTTCCCTGTACCACAAATATTATTTCCATTTTATTTACATGGAAATATAAGTAGAATTATTAATGGTTATATTTAGTATAACCATTCCAGATCCTGAGTTAACAAAGGAGATTTGCTCTTCATACACAACTAAACAAATAAAACAAGAACATTAAATGATGTATTTTACATGCAAGAACCTGACTCATTTGGATCACACAGACTCTGAACCTGAAAAGACTTAGTAGCAGGGACTAATTGAATGAGATTTTATAAGGGTCTATACAAAGACTGAATTTCATAATGAGAACAAAATAATGGGATAAATAATTGGATTTGTAGAATTTTTGCATCCGGACACAAATTACCATTATTACTCATATCATTTTAAGCTATATTACTAGCTTCATCTACCTGTCTGATACTAAACAATTGGTTCTGGCTATAGGAAACTAAAAAAAAAAAAAGCTGTTTTTATAGGTACAGTCAGGAACAAAATGGAAAGGAACTACAAGACTCCCACTGATGATTCCATTATGTCATTATTAACCAAGAGAACACTGCAGATTGCACTGGCTCAGTATGTGCAAGAAAAAAAACAAAGGGGCACACAAAAATCTTTATGGTTTTTTATTGCTTTTATTTCTGAATAAAAACGATCACTTGCATAAATCTGACTTCAATACCTAGTTCAGCAAAGTTACAGTACATAATTGAAAATGGCAGCCATTTTTTCACAGCATAACTGAAAAGTGCAAAATGAAAGTTTCTATAGTTTATCAATGTGATATCTTTACTTCAGAAATTTTTTGGGGAACATTTCCTGAAGGTGCATGATTTGATCCTTAGATGCACCGCTCTTCCCCAACATAAAGATCATCAGAATCACTCTGGCATATGTCCAGTACATTTCAGACACTAAATTATACTTCTGTGATGACCCCTAACACTTCTTTTCCATTTCTCTAAATGTAGGTAAGATGAGGCTTGCACCATCCTTGGCACTGGAAGAATGAGAACAATTTCTCTTTACACTGTTTAAATTAGCAGTACAAGCCTTGCCAGAATGAGTTGAAAGTATTGGCAGATAGATGAAATTTTCCTGAATCTGCATTGTGTAACATTCGGCAGCTATCATGACTACTGAACTGCTAGCTTTTACTGCAATGACATTTATGGCATCTTCCTTGCCAAACAAGCATCATAACTGAGCTTCTGCAATATTCCTTTTATTAAGCAGTTCACGTATATCTGCTAAACTGTTCATGCGGTAAGCAATGCAACTGTCCTGTTCTATGCCTCCTAAAAAGCTCAATTTAATCCAGCCAAGCTACCATCTGATTGTAAACAGCTACTACGTAAGAGCCAAAGACTGCAATAATCAGAGAGTGGCATGTACTAGCTATCCCAGACATGGGGCAACAGCCATTTTCAACAACTAAGATGACTGGCTTGAATCTAATGTTTTCCCTTCACTTCCATGCTAGTTCCCTCCTCAGTAGTCTTAAAAAAAAAAAAAAAAAGAGGGAGGCATGTTCAAAGGGCTCTTAAACAGCCATTTTCATTGAGATCCTTTGAGCACCACATAACCAGGACAGGTTTTTTTTTTTTTTTTTTTTTTTTTTTTTTTTTTTTTTTTTTTTTTTGTCCTTCAAATGACCTCCTGGTGTGACACAATCCAGCACATTCAATTACATGTCTACATGTCAAATTTTGTGAGCACTTCCATGACTCCATAAACTTACCTAATCCTAACAGCAACCTACTGAAACAAGCAAATTAACACAGCAGGACTGATGGAAAAATTTACAGGATTGATGCAAAATTCACATGTCCGCGCTGGCACCAAAAAGGCATTGCAGCAGTTCAATTGGTTTTTGATTAAATCATAAACAAGCATATTTAGATGAATGATAATGTCCTGGTATGAGGAAGGCCACAAAGCATAATCAATGCTATCATTTCTAAACTTAAACATGGATCATTTGCAGTAGTGTTCTCACTTTCCAAAGCTACTGATGAAACCTGTTTAAATACCCAAAGCAATGACCACGATCACTCACTCTGAAAATTTATCCTGCTCTATCAACTGGATTTTTTTTTAATTAGAAATATATTCAAGTATATGACAGTGTATTTGAATTCACAAGATCTCCATTCCATGTAGGACTTTTCAACCTTGAGAAGTGAAGGCTCTGAAAGGATCTCATCAGTGTATATGAAGACATATGAAGAGAGGTTGCAAAGCAGATGGACTCAAGTTCTTCTCAGTGAGCCCCAGTGACAGGCAAGACGCAATGGGCGCACACTGAAACACAGGAGGCTTAGTCTGAATGTCAAGAAACACTTTGTTACCATGCAAGTGACTGAACAATAGAACAGGCTGACCAGAGAGGCTGGTTCTAGACTAATGGCTATAGGTGAACCTGCCTGAGCAGGAAGGCTGGATCAGACAATATTCAATGGTCCCTTCCAACCTTCATCATTCTATGATTGTTTGTTTCATGGGTCACTCCCAGTACTACATTCTAACTTTAGCTCTACCATCATAATATTGACAATTAAAGCTGCATTGGGAGTCAATATTAAACAGAAAACTATTGTGCACAACAGGAGAGCACAGCACACAGATTTCTGCCACTAATAAGCCAGTTACTGTTGCTTTTGTATCTTCACAAACTACTTACACATCACAAAGTGCCTACATTACATTTTGTAGGAGAAGAGGGAACAATATGAAATATAGATCCAACCACAAAATGACAGATCTTTGCAAAAACATTGGTATTGACCAAAAAAAGCAGGAAATGCTCATTCTATGCCATGATCAAAGCTCTAGGGGCACCCCATACAGATAAGGTCTGCATGCCTCCCTAGTTGAAAAGACCATCCACACAGCAAAAAGCACCAGAAAAAAGAGGTGGAAAGAATACATACTGACTGCAGTGACTACTTACTTGGATTTGTTTTGATAATTTGTTTTGATAAAAAAGGTGGGAAGTTCTTCGAGTTGAGAATTCTGGGATGCATCTAAAGTGGCAATCCACAAAAGAGTGAGCAGGATTGCTAAAGGATTGCTACATGTTTTTATGGAGCCTGTCCAACAGACTCTTCGTTTTGAAACTGAAATTTCCGTACAGATGTCAAAGGCATGAACAATGAATCACATGGAAGCAAGCAAACTTCTTTTCTGGAAAGAAGCCTCTATGAAATGAACCCTTTCAGAGAGAACTGAGAGAATTTATGCTGATTAAGACAACACTAAATGTGTAATTATGTTGCTTAACTCCACTGCATAGTTCTGCATGGTCTTCCAGTGTTCAAAGGAACACAAGTTTGCCTAGGAAAGTTACAGCACTCACGCAACTATTTATTTCTCCTTTATTATCATGATGATAAAGTTTATCATCAAGACTGCTTTGTTGAGAAGAACAGGTTCTGACATTGGTTTTGTTGTGTAATCTTTGTTTCTCCTTGTTATATTTTAGTTTGCTATTTGGAAAATAGTGTTCACCTGGTGCTGTAAAAAGCTTTGAAAAATGCTGAAGAAAAGGATGGCTCTAAAGAGCATTCTTATTGATTGGGCCCTTGCTTAATGCATGGCTTCCCTTACCCAGTTTCAGGTTTGAGAGGCAGAACAAGGTAGAATCATTTTTAAGATCCCTTCCAACCTTTTATGATTTAGTTCCACCTTCCCCTCACCATTCAGAGGGACACCTCCCACTAGAGCAGGTGGTCCCATTCAACCAGGCCTTGAATACTTCCAAGGATAGGTCATCCACAACTTCTCTGAGCAATTTGTTCTAGCACCTCACCACCTACACAGTAAACAATTTCTTCCTAACGCCTTAATTAAACCCATTCCATTTTAGTTTAAAACAGTTACCCCTTGTCCTATCCTCAGCATGGAGTAAAAACCAAGAGGAGCTAGAAACCATGACTCAGTCCCAGACCCACAACATTATTGGCATAAATGAAACCTGGTGGTAAGAGTCTTGTGACTGGTGCGTCATGATGTTCTAAGCCAGGCATGTCCAACCCATGGCCCACATGTGGCCCCACACAGCTCACAATGTAGCCCAGAAACAAGCAAGCCATCAGTGTACTATTTAACACTGTCTGAGCTGAACCCAGGAAAAGGGGAGGGGCACAGTACAGTGCTAACTCAAGTCATAGCAAATAACTTGATTCATTTTGATACACACGCTAAACACAGTCCTGTGAACAGCAAAAATTATACAACCTTGTTTTCCATTTTGATAAATGAATTTGAGGATAGGTTTCAAGACTGCCACAAAAATCAATTTTGTATACTTGCACCTCCATTTTCAGTCAACATAAATACAACACCTGAAAATCTTCAAATGGAACATACAGACTTGCAATCAGACATTCAACTCAAAGAAAGGTTTGAGGAAAATCTAGTAAAGAGACATAAGACCTATCTTAATAGAAAAAAAAAATTCCTTGCTTCACAATCACACTTTATTCATGTTATAGCTTTCTGGCAGTACGTACATTTGTGAACAAATGTTTTCAAGAATGAAGAACAGGAAGAAAATTTCATCAAGAATCTGACAAACACCTTGAGAACTCCCTAAGAATTGCAAACCACTTACATCAAACCAGACTGATGCATTGGCTTCACAAGAACAAGGTCAAATATCCTACTAGTTTTACATTTTTGTTGCTCTTTTTAATGTTTTAATAAAAATATTTTAAAAAGTTTTGTTAGTTAAATACCTTAACTTCATTACATATTTTGTATACAGCCCAAGACAATTCCTCTTCACTCAATGCAGCCCAGGCAAGTCAGAAGTTTGGACACCTATGTTCTAGGCTCTTCAGAAGTGACAGACAGGACTGGCAAGGTGGGGAGGTGGCAACATATGTGGGGGAAGGGCTGGACTGTATGGAGATTGCCGATGGTTATGACACAGTTGAGAGCCTCTGGTAAGGACGAAAGGACAAGCAAATAAGGTAGATGTCACAGGAGGCTACTATAGGCCACACAGCCGGATTGTTGACACCAATGAATTATTCTTTAAGGAACTTAAAGATACCACTGGATCAGCCACTCTTGTCCTTACGGGTGACTTCAGCTTACCAGAGGTTAACTAGGAATACCACACAGCTGACACAAACAGGTCTCAGAGATTCCTAGAACACACCTATAAGACATAGCCTACAGCTTCCTCACAAGCAGAGCATAGGGGCAGGTGCTAATAAGTCCTCGAGGTCAGCTGCTTTGGAGCCAGCACAGCCAGAGCTGCAGCAGCAGATCTTGAAGTACAGGGGGGTTCTAGGAGGTTCCTTTGCCAGGCAAGCCCCATCAAAGCAGAGCAACCCAGCAGCTCCCACAAGAGATGCTGATGTGGCACGGGCTTTCCCAGGGCAACAGCACCCGCACCCATGCCCCTAGCCTTGAAAAAGCCTCAGGGAGGGGCAATCAGCACAAGAGTATCGCCCCTACCGTGCTGCAGCAGCAGGTGTGGGAGCTCATGCATCAGGGCACAGGAATTGTCCCTCCCCGCTCGTGAGTCCATCCTATCTTTTGGCAGTCTCTGTGACCACATTTTTCATCATGGTCTCCACCAGGCAGAGAGCTTGCCCCAAAAAGACCGTGGTGACCCAGATGGAGGGCCTGCCCAGAAATGTGGCTGTTCAGGTCTCTGGCTACACGGAGTGCCAGAGCCTGCTGCTGC
>WBMW01001090.1:0-23970 GCA_013396635.1 Penelope pileata
AGACGTCTGCCCTCTCCGGGATGAAGAGTGCAGATCGCCCTTCCAGAGCCGCAGCCTTAGCTCGGCGGCGGGTGCTCACCGTTCTGCCTCTAGGGTCAGCCGGAACGAGCTGCAGCACGCCGTGGGTGGTACTCGCGCTAAACGCCCCTCCCTGTGCCCGGTGGGCAGCGACCTGTCGCTGCTCTCCCTGAGGCTTTTTCAAGGCTGAGGGCGTGGGTGCGATTGCCGTTGCCCTGGCAACGCCCACGCCACGTCAGCCTCTCTCACGAGTGCTGCCGGGATCTGCCGGGTCGCTCTGCTCTCACGGGGCTCTCCTGGCAAAGGAAGCTCCTGAAACCCCCCCTGTACCTCAAGATCTGCCGCTGCGGCTCTGGCTGCGCCGGCTCCGAAGCAGATGACCTCGGAGACTGAGGCTGAGGGCAGAGGCAGAAAATCACCCACTATTGAGGTTCATCTGGCCACTATCTCATGAACCAGAAAAATTCTTTCGTGTTTTAATTCCTAAAGAAATTCAAAAGTTAAATCCTGAAAGAAAATTGTCATGTATGAGATAGAAATATCAGGTAATTGACAATTTTAGGAGTTACAGCTCTCCAGTATTGGCTGATACACAGAGGAAGTATCTAGAAATTAAACAAATTATTTCAGACAGGACTAATAGGGAAAAAAGAAAATCTCTCTCTTCAGCATACAGCATTCCTGCAGTAAAACTTGGCAGTGAGGCATAAAAATGCATAAAATTTAAAGACAAATCAAATCGTGCCTCCATTGCAGGCTGTCAATATTCAGCTCTCAGTATTTAATGTTTTTCTCAAGGCAACAAAATAAAGTTTACTAGCTAAATGTTAGTCTACGCTGCAAAAGATCTTTATGTTTTATAAACTTATTTGGAAAGCGAGAACACTCAAAGACACTTTGGCCATACGAAGGCTGGTATAGGAAAAATCTTTTCCCTCACAAGGACAGTGGAGCAGGCTGTCTAAGGCATGTTGAACAAAAGATTTCATGATATTCCTTCCAACCCAAATTATCATCTGACCCACTAGCCCTGTGATATTTACACATGCACAGTTAGACATCTGTTTCTCAGCAGGGACTGTCAGGGTGCCAGACACCACACAGATGCTTGTCTAGTATAATATACCCACTTTTCCTATTTCTGAAATCTAATCACAATTTCTTGCATCTAGATCATTGGCCACTTCTTTTTCATAAGACAGAGTTTTAAGCTGCTGCTAAAATGATATACGTTGCTCTGAAAATAAAGCCTCCTCTTTATTTCTGTGGAAACTACAACAGATACAAACAGCACAGTAACACTATTTGATAGAGCAAACACTCAGCTTCAAAACACTATTTTTCAACACAGTCACCACCATTAGCTGTGCGTTTTTGTCAGCAATGAACAAGAGCCTGCGTGCCACGCTTGTAACAATCTGCACCAGCGGAGGTGACCCACTGTTGCTGTTGTCATTGCTGAAACTACCCACTACTTCACTGTGCTGACACCCACTGTTTGGTCTCCATAAATGTTCAGCAAGTGTCAAGGAATGTCAATGGATACATTTTTTTCCACATGGAGGAATTCAGTGACACACCTTTGCTTCATACATACTTGCATGTCAGGCTGTCCCTCTGTAGCCAACTGTTGCACTGCAAAAAAATTTAATGGAACATTGATGGGAAGGTTCAGCTTCTACTGCCATACCATCAACATCCACCTCTGACATTGTGGGCCAAAATAATAAAAATAGGAGGCGTTACTTTCGGAGCAACCCTGTTTATCATGCATTTCCCATCTACAAACACAATGTAGCCATGTGAATGTGGTAAATGGAAGGAAAACACCTGGAAAAATTAATGTAAGAAATTCACTTCTATAGTACCTTTCTTAACCTCTTCTTACCAGGTAGAGAGAAGGGGTATAGCAAAGCTAACCCATATATCATTCAGTCATGACATCTGGTTCACCTACTCATTATTTCTTACCAAAAAGTAGAGATATGAGTAAAAGGATCTCCTCTTAACTTTTCAAAGATTGATTCTTCACTCTCAATATTCTTATGTGAAAATGTAGAGTTATAGACCATGATGTTCAACATGAACAAATAGAAGAACTGAAGAAATATTATTACTATAGATTTAGCTTTGAGCTTCCATGAGTTAATATCTTATTAAAATTTCTGCAACTATGTTTTTCATCTGTTTCTTCTGCTTAGGCCCAACTTTTGTCATTTTGCAGCTTCTTTACAAAACTTATTGTAATTCACACCTTCATATTGTCCCTTTTTTCTCCCTGCTCCTATGCAAAGCACTGTAATTGTTTAAAAACAGTCAAGCTGATAATCATCAGCACTGTTATGGCATGCAGAGTAGTGTCCAACACCAACTCTACAGACATACAAGCTAGTGGTAAAAAAAAAAAAAAAAGAGTAGCTAATGCTGTTAAGTTTAGGCCTGTATAGATTCATTTTATTTTGAACAAACTTTCTGGTCTGCTGTTATATGTTGGACATGTCTATCACATACATAGACTGCATTATCCTTCAACGTATTTTACCTGATGCAGCTTTTACTTGGTGATATCCCTCAAGGTTAAACTGGACTCAGAAAGGATTTACTTAATTAAAACATTAGCTTAAATACATGTAAAGGATTTATCAAGCTGATCAAACTAACACAACAAAAGTCTATTCTCAAGAAGTTCAGAGAAAAGTATGTTGAGAAACACAGACAATCCCTCTTGCTTCTTTTCAGCCTTCTGTTGATATCATAAATCCGTGCACAGATAACTTGGAGATAACAGTGCTCTTCCAATATGGTATGTCCTAAATTCACATGTCTAATTCAACATCTTTTCTAACAGAGGAGTCTACTTGTATCATCTCACACAATCCCGATGAAAAGCAGTATCACAGCTTTAGAAGTTAAGTACTTAACTGTGGAGACTGCCTCCTCTCCCACACCTAATGGTCTTAACACATAACACAGCATAAACAGTTCAGTGTTAATATATCTTACCATATTAACACGGCGTAAACTTCTACTGAGTATGAATAATCTTTGCTTTCATTTTTCCTCCATCACTGCTGTACATCTTATGACCTCCTTTGAAAGTCTTGTCAGCTGAGATGTAGTTTAAACAGATCCCTTGTGACTTCCTCCTGAGCGGAGAGAACAACGGGAACAGCTGGGTTCTGCAAGTGTAAATTATTTTCCAGAAAGAAAAAAAAAACCTATTATCTGAAAAGAAAAAATATTTTTAAAAAAAAATAAAAAAAGGAAAACTCTCCCTTGAGGTTGAAAACCAACTGAATTGTGTTTCAGTGATTGACCCTCAACTATATTTTCTGGAACAAAGGCCCAACCAGAGAATAAGCATGAGACTATTGCCTTAGAAAAGACAAGAAAACACGTGCAAAATGTTTGGAAAACTCCTGCTGATTTAGTTAACAAAAGGATCAGTGAGATTTTCCTTTTCTGTACTTATTTCTACACCTTTAAAAATAAATATTATAATGCCTAATGAATGCTTATGGTAAGTAGCTTCACATTATTTTTTGCTCAACACTGCCAGATACGTTGTAGATATTACACAGTAAATTAAAAGAAATAGACTAGTGCATGCCCTATATGTTGTGTAACCAAGTTTAGATATGATGTAGATAGAATTAATAAAATGCAGTGTGGAAATGCTAATAGGGTTGGTGGAGAATATTTCGTAAGTTCACAAAGTCTAGGTCTATACCATAGGTCAGACTGCTTCGATAACTTGTTGCGGTTCTGATCTCTGTTCACTGAATAAAGGAAGGCATGCCTAGAGGTCATGTCTTTGCATGAAGGGATAACCTGAGTAGATGAGAAAATCTAAAAAATCCTTGAGTCTTACCATAGAGAAATAAATGTTAACATTCAATTACTGTCTGTGTTCTTAGTGAGACGTTCAGTTTACCAGGGCAATTAACTTTCTGCAAAAAATTCAAAATTAGAATCAAATGAAACATGCTATATATCTGATCCCTGTATATTGCAGAGCTTCATAGACATTCACAGTTCTGGTGAAAAAATCTTGACAAGTTTCCAGTGCAAAAACCATGGAAATTATTATGAGTGAATTGAATCACTTCTTTTGACTGATAGTTATGTTCTTCTAGAATTACACAAGCTTCTGGGAGCTGAGCTGTGGTCATAAGTTGCCTCAATACTTACCTTCTGTCCACATGACCAAAGTGGAAATGAACTTCTGTATTCCATTAACACAGCTTTCAATCCATTGGTTAATAAATCTTTTTCAAACTCTGCACATCTCATTTCAGAGTAAGGAGTAAGAAATGTCAACAGTCATACTACGCAGATGTATTTTTCACTCATTATGAGTTTACAGCGGAATTATGAAGGGTGCTCCAAAAGTAACGCCTCCTGTTTTATTGTTTTGGTCCATGACATCAGAGGCAGACACGGGTGCTATGGCAGTAGATGTCAAACCTTATTACCAATATTCCATTCCATTTTGTTGTCATGCAACAGATGGCAGCAGAGGGGCAATCTGACACAATGGTATCTGACATGGCAAAAATGGCACCCATTGACATTCCTTGACACTTGCTGAACATTTATGGAGACCAAACAGTGGGTGTCAGCACAGTGAAGTAGTGGGTAGTTTCAGCAATGACAACAGCAACAGTGGGTCACCTCCGCTGGTGCAGATTGTTACAAGCGTGGCACGCAGGCTCTTGTTCATTGCTGACAAAAACGCACAGCTAATGGTGGTGACTGTGTTGAAAAATAGTGTTTTGAAGCTGAGTGTTTGCTCTATCAAATAGTGTTACTGTGTTCTTTGTTGTAGTTTTCATGGAAACAAAGAGGAGGCTTTATTTTCAGAGCATTGTCTGCTTTCAGGTCAATGCTTTAAATAAGAAATCCTTTGAAAATTTAGATATGAAGAAATTACTTCAGAAATTATTAGAGAGTTTATCTTGTCTCATAAACTTTCGTTATTTAGAGCCACCTCAGTGTCAGAAGTATCGAAATGCAAAGTTAGCTAAAGAAAATTATTTAGCTAGAGCCTCTGTATGTCATTTGAAATCAATTTTAGCATTAAGTTTCACAAAGAAATGAAATGACTTCTTTTTAATAGCTGAACAAAGCCCAGAGGCAAATCTAGTTTCTTCCAGGTAACTGGTCCAATATGTCAAAAAACATTGGCTTAGATGACTACATTTATTTATGCTTCGCGTTGTTCAGAATTTCCTTGTTTCCTCTGCCAATCAATGAGTCACTGGACAGCTTGAAACTATGGTTACAGGAGTACACTCTCACCATGGTCATGTTCTGTTGTATCTCCAACCCGTTTGGAGGAAGCACAGGAGGCAAGGAGCTGGGAATTCACTGCAGTTCATTTCAGTAGTTGCTGGTTTGGATTGTCAGGTGAGAAAGACCAGACAAAACATCAGAGAGCAAACCCTCCTCAAAATGCAGCTGTCTTTAAAGGCATCTCTGCCACCAGAGGCCCATATACAGTCAGTAGTTTTTTCATGCCTAAATGTAGCAGTAAGAAGTCAGCTGTCATACCTCTGACTGGGGCTGGCAATGAACGTACACAGAGTGAATTCTAGATTGTTATTGGCATTGATTTGATGTTAGTATAAGAAGGATAAGAGCTAAGTGCCACGACCTGACAAGATGCTGAACGTTAGTCATCTCCTATTAGTCAGTTGAATAATAATGCGTAGTATTATCGAATCATAGAAGGGAGCTGAAAGGGACCGTAAAGACCATCTAGTTCCAACCATTCTGCCATAGGCAGAGACACCTTCCACTAGATCAGACTGCTCAGTGCCCCATCCTTGCCTTATCCTTGAACGCTCGTCAAAGGTTCTTGGCAATCTGTCCTTGAACACTTCCAGGTAAAAGGGCATCCACAACTTCTCTGCATAACCTGCTCCAGTGCCTCACGATACTCAGAGAATATATAAACTGTATTAGTTTACATTTTATGGTCACCCTTCATTTTATCACTACATGCCATTTTCAGAAGTCCCCGTCCAATTTTCTTGTAGGCCCCATTAGTACTTGAAGGCTGCTATCAGGTCTCCCTAGAGCCTGAAGTCGTGGGCCAAGATAATGAACAACGTCAACTCTCACCTTTTCATAAGAGAGGTGCTCCAGCCGTGAGATCATCTTTGTGGCCATCCTCTGGACTTTTTCGAAGAGGTCCACATCTTTCTGATGCTATGGGCCCCAAGAGGAACTCACTGTTCCAAACAGGGTCTCAAGAGAGTGGAGCAGAGGAGGAGAATCACCTACCTCGACCCGCTGGGCCTGTTTCTTTTGATGCAGCCCAGGATATTTTTGATTTTCTGGGCTGCAAGTTCAGATTGGCAGTTCGTGTTGGGCTTTTCATCAGCCAGCATCCCATCCACTTCTGACATCACGGACCAACATAATGAAGTAAGAAGCATTACTTCCAGAGCAGTCTTCATAGTTACTCTTATTGCTCATATGAAAATAGATACTGGAAATGTTAGTTACAACAAGTGTCTTCCTTGGTCCTTATTAAATATTTTGGCATAAAAGAGAGAGATCTAGCTACTACCTATTGTCTTGTCACAATGTTCCCTGGCAAGTAATCAGTGAGAGACACTTTTTCATGGGCCCTTGTTGGAACAGAGAATAACAGAAAAATCCGTTTCCACTAGTGTCTTTGTTTACCCACCATCATGTCTGACCACTGCTTGCCATAGGGAAGTTCAGGATAGAACTCTGACACTTTCTCTATTCCCTGGTGATCACATTCTCATTGAAGAAGTTTAAATTTAAAAAAAAAAAAAATCCCAGGCATCAATGGCATATTTTACTGGATCAGACCCTTAGAGAAACAAATCTAAAAAATATCTTGTGCATGGTAGAGAGCAACCCCTACAGACCTGAACAGAACAGACTAGTGTTGCAGCAAAGCTGAAACACAGGTCTGGCATCACAGCGCCTGCCCAGCTGCACAGGAACAGCTCAAACCCTGCAGCCTCCAGAAAGAATTGCTCTTCTGCCTGACAGGGCACAGAGTTCATTTATTCCCTCCCAGTTCTGATTCTGCCTGTCATAGCTCAGTTTAAAGAGTAATCTTGTATTGAACTCACCCAACAAGAGCAAGAGAGATTACTGCAGCTAAACAAAAGACAATCTGGACCGAAATAATATGAAAATGAACAAGAAGAAAGAATACAGGCATAAAGAATGATACAATGTATATCAAGAAAAAAAATCTCAACTTTCTCGTTTATGATGTCTCTTATGGTTTGAAATACTATACATGACTATGAATTGAAAAAAGTTAATGAGTACAGAAGGGTTGGAAGAGTTACGGCAATATTGTGCCCGATGTATATGTTCCTTTATACATCTCCTCACATAGCACATTTATTTTTATATTTGTCAATCTACTTACATATACAGATAAGTATTTTCATGGCAGATTACTAGGTATAAAAACTCCAGAATGACAAATTCTTACTGAGTATCAGTTGTTTATGTCAGTCTGAAAAATGCTACTAAGAAAAACCTATCTGCCATCTAAAATAAGGTTTTCTGCAATTGAATTAGATCAGGAATTAAGTATGTTAGTAGAAGAATAGTTTAGTTAATAACTCATCTCTTACAGTAAAAAACTGAGAAATTACCTAATAATAATAAATTAATAGTTTTAGAGTAAGATACAGCTACTTATATTACTCAAAATGAGATTTACTACCATGTGAAAAACTAAGTTTAATCCGTATAGGAATAACACTTTTAGCAAGTTCTTATAAAGAACTAAAAGTGACAATAGATTGCCAAAATGACATTCCATGCTATATTCAAATGCAAGCCCTGAACTTTTTATCTACTTTTTTTCTACTTCTCTTCATTGGCATCAGCTTCTAAATAACACCTGACAAATTAAATGATCTGTGACAGTGTTTGTTATTGAACATCCAAAGGGATTAAATTTCATATATTCAGCAATAGACTGACTGTGCCTGAAGGAAAACGTGAAACCAATAACCTACTAGATTATGCTTTATGATGCCATCAAAGTGGGTGAATAGCAGCCTCTGAAATACACACCATCTATGTGACAAAAGCTCTATATTCAGATGTTCAACATTGAATGTTGCCTTCATAATTTAACACAAGCTAAAACAGAATTTAGCACTTCTTAACCCGTGATCAGACCTCAAAAACTTCTGATTTCTTTGTTGTGACATGAAAGGAATACAACAGAGAATATGCGTAATGCTTCTCCTTTCGCGTCAAGAATTTGTACCTTACAAAACAACTTCACTCTCTCTGGTGATCACTTGTGGTTCTCTAGTAAACACAAACATGAGAATTATGTTCTACATGCAGCTATTTACTTCTGTGATTTTAATTTGTCACTTATCCTACATGTAAGAAATTTGCCTTTGTTACAAAGTCATTCTGCACTAGCTAAGGCAAATGAAACTGTTAGCAGCAAAGCCCATGTAAGGGAATTACATTAAAACGTTCATAGCTTTTGCAGGCAAGTTGAAATCACTCTCACTACTCATTTGCAACAAGTATATTAGCTACTACTGACAGATTATGAAATGTTTTCTTCTAAACCGGAAGGTCATTTTTTCAAAATACATTTTGATTCTATAATGGAATTTAAGTACAACATTGACCCATATACACCTTCTGACTGTTAGATCTGCTGGTATCTCTAAACACTGCAGCACACCCACATCAAAGGGAGGATTAGGTTTATCAAACCTAAACCTGAACTTCTCATCCTAATGAGTAGAAAGTCTACCCATAGTTACAGTTTGTTGCAACTATCCTGGCTGCAATCTATATAGTATATTTGCTTACACCTTTCATTTAGAGCTCCCAGATACATTTTTGTTCCCTCTGACATTCCAAGTCAATAGTTTAAATGCAAGACTTAATGAAAGGAAATAAGTAGAAAAGTTGATCCTAAGCTTTCTTTTATTCTCCCTTTTTCCTCTTCTTATATTGATAAGGCTACAGTAGTTCTTCAGATTATTTCCTTCTAAATCATTGCAGAAAAGCAAGAGGTGCAATTGTTATAGCATCAATCAGCTTCTGAACTCCCCTCTGAAAATCTGAGGAATGAATTTACAACTAGAATATCAGCAAGGCACTGCTTTGCAATCAACTTCCAATCTGATGGGCTTTCCACTACAAAATAATAAACATTGATAGGAAAAATATAGTCTAAACAAGCATAAATATATTTCATTGTAAGAATTTTTCAGACTCAGAATTATTGTAATGTGACCATATTTTGTATTATTTACCCTATATTGGGTGGAATTGTCACATCTTTTTACTGCTCATATTAAAAATACACTTTACATATTACTAAAAGTAAAGAAAGTAAGTCCCTTCATATGCATGAAACATGTAATTAAAGTTTTTCCTGGTCAGTTGGTACCATAAATACATAATCATAGAACCATAGAATCATAGAACGGCTTGCGTGAGAAGGGACCTCAAAGATTACCTGGCTCCAACTCCCTTGTCATGCGCAGGGTTGCCAGCCGCCAGCTCAGGCTGCCCACGGTCCCATCCAACCTGGCCTTGAGCACCTCCAGGGATGGGGCATCCACAGCTTCTCTGGGCAACCTGTTCCAGTGCCTCACCACCCCGAGTAAAGAATCTCCTCCTAACATCTAACCTAAGTCTCCCCTCTTTCAGTTTAAAACCATTCTCCCTTCTTTGTCCTATCCCTATGAAACCATGTGAAAAAATCATTCCCCCTCCTACATAAGTAGCTCCCTTACATACATAAGCTCCCTTCAAGTACTCTCTTCAACTACACAAGGTGGTCTCCCCAGACCATTCTCTTCTCTGATCACGACCCTCCTCTGCACATCCTCCAACAGCTCCCTGTCTTTCTTGTGCTGGAGTCCTCAGACCTGCATGCAGTACTCCAGATGGGGCCTTGTGAGGGCAGAATAAAAGGGGACAATCACATCCCCCTCCCTGCTGGCTACTCCTCTTTTAGTGTAGCCCAGGGTACTGTTTGCCTTCCAGGCTGCAAGCACACACTGGTGGCTCACTTGCAGCTTTTCATCCACCAGGACCCTCAAGAGTCCAAGGGTTGTCCTGACCCAAGTGCAACACTTTACACTTGGCCTTGTTTAATTTCATTATGTTCCCATGGGTCTCCTTTTCAAGCCTGTCCATGTCCTTCTGGATGGCATCCCTTCCTTCTTTTGTGTCAGCTGCACCACTCAGCTTGGTGTCATCAGCAAACTTGCTGAGGGTACACTTCATCCCACTGTTTTGTGATATTGATGAGGATGTTGAAGAGCATCGGTCCCAAGACAGACCCCTAGGGGACACCACTCATCAATGGCCTCCACCTGGCCATAGATCCATTGACCATCCAATCGATTGTGTATCCATTGAATAGACCAGCCTTCAAATCTCTGTCTCTTCATTTTAGAGATAAGGGTATGATGGTGTACCATGTCAAAGGCCTTGCAGAAGTCCAGTTTGATGGCATCAGTTACCCTTCCTTTGTCTACTGATGTTGTCACTCCATTGCAGAAGGCCACCACACTGGTCAGGTACGACCTGCCCATGGTGGAGCTGTGCTGGCTGTCTTGGATCACCTCTTTGTCTTGCATGTGCCTTCATGCGTTTTCCAGGAGGATCTGTTCCATGATCTTCCTAGGCACAAAGGCGAGGCTTACCAGCCTGTAGTCTCCTGGGTCTTCCTTTCTCTCTTTCTTAAAAATGGGAGTGATGGTTCCATTTTTCCATCCACCAGGGACTTTTCCTGACAGCCGTGACTCTTCAAATATGCTGGAGCGTGGCCTGACAACCATATCAGTCATTTGCTTCAGGACACTATGATACATATCATTGGGCTCCAACAGACTTGCACACATTCAATCTCATGAGGCAGTCTTGGACTTGTTCTCCTCTAACAGGGGGAAGGATTTCACTCCCAAGCGTTGAGGAATGTATCAAATACACTGCATACCTTAAGATCACATCTGAAGTAATATATAAATTACAGCACGCAACAGAACTAAATCATCGCAAAGCAAAATCTCTCAAGTCAGTCACCACATTCTTAGATTTTAGCTGCTGGATCTAAGAGAATTGCAGTCTTCATTGGGCATATTTAATGTGCAAATCTTTTTCTTCTCTGCTTAGGACTCATGTTTATATTACCTGGCTTCTTCACTCTGATGACATTCAGTAATAGTTTAATACTTCATACATTTTCTTGCAAGACACTCTATCCTATAGTTTGAGTCAATAATCTAATGGGACTTTTTCACCCCAGTCTTCAATGTCTTAGAATAATACAGTTTGTAATGGATAATATATTACACCTAACATGTCAAGGTTTCCAGAGACAATGTAACCTCTAGATTTCAGTATGTTTCCTGTCTTGAAAATTATTGAAAATAAAAGAGAAAAATACTGAAAACTACTGCTTTACTTCTGAAAGCAGGAAGGTTTTCCTAGAACTGAAAATTATGTTTACTTATACGACAAACTGTAATACTCTCCCCCATTAATAAGAGGAATTAAAGTTGCCCACTTATCAAAAGTGGGTTTGACAGAACTGCTGAAATGCTGAAGTGGCTGTTCAGCAATAACTTTGTTTCCCTCTTGAGAATATGCAAAGTGAATTGTGAGGGGTTACACTGGTATAACTTAGAAGTCAGAATGCTAGAGAGCTAATAGCCAGATTTTACGCAGGTTACATTTAGAATTCTACAGTGCCTTTGCATTATGAAAGCCCTCATCATGCTCACAAACAGTGGGAAAAAACATTCACAGATAATTAGTATTTGAGAAGAATAATCAAAACATGCAACAAATTCACTATGAGTTATGAAAATATCTTTAAAGATGAGTTACTACTTAATTTTCTTATGAGAGTTATGACAGGCCTTTGTAATAGTGATGGCATTTTGAATCTTTTGGAAGAAAAATCTGTGGTGGTCATTCCAAATCAGTTGGATTGGGCTTCCCACAAGCAGACTGTTATGTTGCAACACTAGCAGTATCTTATTTAAACTGTTCTTTAGCCTTTCTTTTTGCTAAAACAATGATCTGGCTTCTGTAGGGAAATTTTCTGGCATTACTGGAATAAAACTCAGAATATATATAAACACACACACAGATATATATGCATAACTGTAAAGTCAAACACAGTTCAGCAAAATTATTACTCAGTCATATTGCTTTTTATCAAACAAAAATAATTATTGAGATGCTGTTGAGTAGTAGAAAAGTAAATAAATCTACTTAACAGTCCACATCAAAGTAAACAAATAAAAACATTTTGGTATTATATTTCCTTTTGATATTAGGAAAATACAGTGTTGTATAATTATTTGTGGATATTTATAACAGGTCCAGTTTGAAGCATATCCAGGTCTTACTCTTCTTCATATATTCATAATCAGATTTTCTTTGTGTTTCTGGAAACACAAGCCCAAAACTTAGGTAAGATTTAAGACAACCAATGGTGGATTTGAGAAAAGGCAAGTAAGATAGATTCAGTCTGAGGAAGAAGCAAAGTTGTCTTCTCCATCTACATAATGATATAACAGTAGAAATTAAGTGCAACAACACATATGACAGGGTCTTGTCAATGACTCAACCAATCCAAGACACCCCATGTCTTTCTCATAGTATAGGAATATATAAATATTCTTTTCCTTTTCAGTACCATATATATAGGTTTTGAGTTTTGATCCTTATGAAAAAAGAAATAATAAAGTAAAAAAGAAATTTATGAACAAGATGAAATATGTTTGTTTTATGTTTTCTCTTTCACTCGGCAATGAAACCATGGAATTGTAGAATATCCTGAGTTGGAAAGGACCCACAAGGATCCAGTCCAACTCCTGGCACTCCACACCTGAGTACCCAAAATTCAAACCCAATGTCTGAGAGCAGTCCAAATGTTCCCTGAAGTCTGACAGCTTGGAGCCAAGACCATTGCCCTGGGGAGTCTGTATGAGTGCCCAACCACACTCGCAGTCAAGAACATTTCCTAATATGCAACTTGCTTCTCTCCTGATGCAGCTTCCTGCTATTTCCCTAAGTCAGATAAGATTTCTAACTTAAGTGTACAAGGTGGCTGGGAATTCACAGCAAAATTATCTTCTCCTTGCATTTACATATTGTACTGCATTTGTCTGTGAAACTAGAAAGCCTGACTCTCCTAATCAATTCCTCCCACTCTGGGTATTTATGTTGAATAAATCTTGAGCAATTATTAAATAAAAACGTACCTTTTCTCCCTTTGTGTAAGATTGAAAGTGACATCCTAGGTCATTTATTTCAATCACAAAATGAATGGAAGATTATTATTGTTGATTTCAGCCTCTGTTTCTTTGAATTTATACTCTTTTCTAATAGAGCAACTACTAAGCTGCTGCATTGCATAGATAAAAATGGAAAAGAATGTCTCATTGTATCATATCTCATTGTATCTTTCTGAGAAAAAGCATGTAATTATTCACCTTTCTTCAAAATATTTAATCCTGTAGGTAGCAAATAACCCAGAGCAGCTCTCAGGGGGGAAGATGCACTCTCAGATAAGCCACATGATGACAGTAGGTGATTTCTGCAGTAAACTTCCCTCCACAACTTTCTCTGAACTTTCTCTGCTTTTCACAGCACAGACGTATGTGTTTAACCATGTGGGGGGCTAGAAGGTTAGAAGAAGTTTTTTCATTATTTGCAGTCCCCTAAGAAGTGGGAAACCATTTACAATTTTTATGTATTTAAATGAAGCACTACTATTTCTATTACTTTGCTTTCTACTAGCTTTTGAAAACACTTCAGATACAATACCTGCATATCCAGAAGCTAGCAGACGACAAATGGAGAGTCTCTTCTCAGAACCTGTGGAGGAAATGCAGGAGATCTAAATCAACAATTATTATAAGAAAAGAAAAAAAAAAAAGAGAGAGAGGGGAGGGGAGAGGAGGGAAGAGGAAACTTACTACAATGTAGGGGAAATGCTAGGTCATGGCCTGAATCTTGTGATTAAGCGCCTGGAGTAATGGCTGGGGCAAATTGTTTGCACCTGTGTCCCTCAGGTGACCGGAAGGGGGTGGACTCAGTATGAGGCTGCCCTGGGCTCATGTAAGGTTAGCCACACAAAGGAACGCATCTCTCTCAGAGACCAGCTGCAATTTGGAGGAGCAGCATCTCAGTGGGGGGATTGCTGCTGACTGGTTGTATGAGTCAGAACTTTCTTATTTACCACTTGCACAGAAAAGCCCACAGTGTTTTGCTATCTATGTCTCCCTCCTTTCATTCTAATGAGATGTTTTATGCAAGTATCCATTTTATTATCAACTATGAAATGCAAACCAGCCAAAAAATCATCATCTATCAAGTACAACCAGAAAATAAAAGTTTTTTTACATCCAGAGTTGAATACTCTCACAATGCCAGCTCTGAGCGTTGCATCTACGTCCAGATGGAGGCTGTGAAATTTCTGTTTACACTTATTATTTAACCCTCGGATACCTTGCTTGGGATTGCTAAAAATCTATCTAAAGCAATTTCACTGCTTCATTGGCAGAAGAAATAATAAACTATATTTCATAAAAATATATAAATTTAGACACATCTCGAGAGGAGGAGTCAAACATTGCTGATGCACTGCGGTTGTCTGTCAGTGTCAGTCATAAACTGGTATGTCATTTTCTTTCTCTCATATTAAAATAATAGAAACACATAGGATGTTTTTATCATTCCAGTATGAGAAATACCCTAGAATCAAAAAGGATGTCTGTGCAGATAACTAGACCTGCTAGAAATGCTTTACCTAATGTGGCCCAGGAGGCTGTTAGCTCTTCTTTACTGCAAAGGCGCATTGATGGACCCTCCTCAAAGTGAGGCTGATATTCATATTCTTTTCTAATTAATCTATGCCTTATCTTTTTACAGACTTCTGTAAACTACAAGCTTGCTGTCAGAGAAGAAAAGATGAAATAGGAATTTCACAGCATTCAAAATGTAAAATAGAAAATGTAGTTATTTCTTATTTCCACTGAATCAATTCAATTAAAAAAAAAAAAACATAATGAGTAGAGGAAAAACAAGGAAAAAAGTGAAGACGGATACAGAAAGGAATGAAATTCATCAAATTATCTCATCTGAATTGTTAAGGGACTAAAAGCAAAATTAGACTGTCAGCTTCTCCAGAGACCAATTTTCATTTTTCATGTGCTCAGTTATTAAAAACATGAAGGGTACAATAAGGCTGTATTTATGAATAGGTGTATCTACTTGTGAACTACAAATCATGTACAAAGTAATACTTCAATGCAGATGTCGTGTCCTTTTTTAGCAAGGCTGAGGTGATTTCTGGCATTAAGAAATGGGACAAATAATAGGTGGAACTACTAAATTATAGCCAGTGGTAACACCTCTGAGTAATTTCAGTCCATCAGATATTGCGTTTAAGTAGTTCTGTAAAAACTGGTTCTCCATTATACGTATCTTAGAAAAGCTGAAAAGCTCAGAAAACCCTGTCAATTACGTGAATGTGCACACGGTTTTCATAAGCTATACTTGGTAATTGTAGTAAGAAAATATCACATCACCATAATTATCCAGCAGAAATGAGAAATGTCTCCCCCCTTCTTCTTTACTACGTAGAGAAACAGGAAAAGAATGAACTCTATGTGCATTTAGAAAAAATTCTTCTGAATATCTAAAGGTTTTCTCTCTATAGTAAGTAAGAATTGTGCTTTTTTCTGTGATTGCTGGTCTTGCAGATCAGATAATGTCTTTTTTCTTCTAAAAACAGATAGAAAGCTCTATACATAATTTAAGGACTTTATTTTGTTTTTAAAGAGTAGAGTAATTCTCCCCATCCCCTCAAAAAATTGTAATATCATAGTAATCAAAGGAGATACTCCATAGAAACCAATATCTCCTGATGCACTTACCTCCTGAGACTAGAAGATTTTTTTTCCCCATTATCCTAGTAATTCTAATGAGGTTGCTCAGCAAGACCATGGATTGCCAAAGATGATTTTAAATTATACTGCCAGCAAGAGTTTATACATTCCAGTAATGTGAATTTTAACTAGACTATCAGTCAAATTCCTTCACATTAAAATTCATATAACTCAACAATATCTGAGGAACTGTATTAGTTTTTGTTTTGTTTTTCCACATTTTCATTACAAAACAAAATATCTGGAAGGTAGAAATTATTTCTGTGTTCAGATGTCATCACTTATAGCTTCTGTATGAATAGTAGTATATATATTCACAGGTTTATGGAGAAACACTTTCGAAATAGACATACAGGCTTGTCTCAGGATAATGTACAGATAAGAATACATTTTGTGGCACCCACTTGTCCTGTATTTTAATAACAGTATTTTTCAGCGATAATTTCAAGAAGTAGAACTTTGACATCTCGAAGTCGTAATTTCTAATCCAATGTGCTTATATTCCAGGAAAGCGTACTCAACAAACATAATTTCTGTATAAATTTTGTAAAATGTGTATCTGCAGCACCGCAGAAATGGCAAAGGCTGTGGTTCTTTGCTTCACTGCCTTTAAAACAAGTCATCTAACAAGGTAATAAGGTAGATGACATGAATATTAATATTAAATTAAGTTATTAATTGATATAATTAATTAAAAATTAATTAATATTTGGCTTATTCAACCCTGTTTTTATAAGCTTTTTAGTGATTTTACCTAAACTAATATTATCTACTCAGAGACATCCCTATCTGGACCTATTTATGCAGAACAGCGTAATCCACTTCAGCACAGAACTTACCAATGCCAACATTATCCCTTGCCTACAGCAAGACAAGAAAATCTTGGATTTCCAAAGCAACAGTATTTTTAAGCAATGCTGCAGTTGATTTCCTCTTCTACTTGATTTTCATTACATTTTATAGTGAAGCACTTTCAGCAAGTTTAGAGTATTCACAATATGTATTCTTGGAGTGAACCTGCTGCAGTCGTAGGCAGAGTCCTGGAAATGGTTCCTGTAAATGTATCTTACAATTTAATATCCTCGTATTAAAGAAAATATCACATCTTTTTATATGCTGAGGAGGGTACAAAATTTACAATGGGAAAATCAATGATAAACATTACCCTGAAATTTGAGAGTCTACGTACAACACTTCAGAAAATTGTACTTAATCAAATGAAGTTTTTTTCTGGAAACCTTCCCCCAGAGCACTTTCCACCCTCATTTGTGTTTGAATTGGATCTTTAAGATAAAAACAATGCTTCTTGTGACTTTTTTTCTGTGTACATTGCTACAAAATAGAACATGTGTGAATGAGAACAAACAGCAGCATTCACAATATTTAATTTCTAATTACTATCATTGTAAAAGATAGACAAACAGGCACATTAACTTTTCTGAACAATGGCATGTTGGATTAAGTTTATTTTACATTTCCGTTCAATTGGTCATTGAAACAACATTTCCTGATAAATGTCCTTTGGCCTGAGTTGACTGCTATTTGCCACATGAGCAAGTTGCACCATCGCTTGAAAAGCTGAAAGGAGTTAGACAGACACCAAAGGATTGCTCCCTACAGCATAACTACTTTTCAGCATGCTGTCTTGTACTACATTTATCTTAACTTTCCACAGAGCTGGAGTTGGAAATGTGAAGTGAGGCCACTTGGCTATGAAGATAACATACATGCTCAGGTGGTTTTCTTGGCAGCAAGGACTTCACTTCACAGAGACTGTGGGAGAGACTTCTGTTTCTTTTTCCTCCTTCATTTCTTCTTATTCAGGACATGGTTCTGTTTCTAGGATTATGTGTCTTTATAAATTTGTGAAAAGGACTGTGAGCCTAGCACTTTTTCTACTGTATCACCTGGGCCAAAAAATCACACTCCTTGGCCCTACAAATGTAACTTCTTTTTTTCAGAGACCATCACCGCTGCAAGCAAACCCTCAACATGAGCATTTTCGTCTGGCGAAGTTCCTGCAGTTGAATGGGGCTAAGATGCTGCCAGCTGACTGACAGCCTTACTCTTTCCCAGTAGCACTTTGCAGCATATGAAGCCTTTTGTTAATTTGAGCTAATGAATTCTGTTTGCTATAGCTTGCATTTTTGAGCCTGCACTGGATATTTCTGTTGTTTTTTTCTGGGATAAAGAATGGCATCCACTGAACATACTCTCATACATGTGTTAAGATGTACTTTAAGTACATGCTCTATGTCTTCTATTCCCCGAGGAAAGAGTTATACTCATTTTTTGAATACTATTTCAGCACTATTGATTGCTTCTTTGCAGGACTGAAAGACTCAGACAATAGATTTTTTAGAAAGTTTCTTTAGATATTGCATTAATAATTTAGAAAATTTCTTCTATTGTTCTCTCATTTTGCCAGGAGGCCAAGCTTTTGCATTTATTTTAATTGCAGAGGTGCTGTTTTCTCAGTTACTCAGTTCATTAGCAGTGAAAAACACCTGAAGCTGTTCCAGTATAAATTTTTTAGAGAGGTTTACCTTTTTCATGCAGCAATGAAAAGGGCAAAGTCATAACATAATTTCTCATTTTAAATGGGAAATTTATTCTAGTATTTTTTGTTACCATTTATAACTGAGGACACCTTACAGTTAAATGCCTTCATCTGCACGTAAGTAGCCCAGAAGCCTTTCAAATTCCCATGGAACTTAACCTGAATTACTATTTTCTTTTCTTTTATTTTCACTTAGTCTCTCAAATTATTGCTGCAACCAGAAATAATTATAACCACAAAATTAACAGTTTTATGATTGAATATTTGCAGAATCAGATTTTAATTGATGTCATGAGGCTTGTCAAAAGTGCAAATAAAATATAGTTTGATTTAAAGGTATACTTGAGAACACAGGGCTAAAAAAAGGTTTGTAAGGTAGAAATTACACATATATTTTTTTTCTCTTGAATCCTCAATATATGGGTTAATTGAAATACTGTGTATTTCCCTTCTCTTGACTGACAGAAGATCATGCACTGCTTAGAGTCATGAATACAATTTGTTAATAGGTAATATGTAATATGTTTAGGTGAACATGGCAACTTAATTATCAGTAATCAAGAGAAATTCTGTAGCCCAAATACTTTGTCATGCCCATACCTCTGGTAGTCATTTAAAGCAACTCTCATAGACATGTTTAATTGCACCACCATTGTCAAAAAGATCCCACAAAGGTATTTTCCAGTGTTTTATATATAATCCCTCAGCTCATAGATCTTTATTTTATAAATGCCTTTAAAAACAAACACACAAAACAAACAATAGCAAAAACAACAACAAAAAACAAACCTGAAATCTAGTCCTGCCGTGATTATTTTTCTTCTGCAGGGCTTTGGCAGTGCACAAGTGTCCATGTCAGGAATTGAATCATTGAGACATTAGTTATAACATGAAAAGCAGTAATGTATTTTCTCTGAGATACTGGAAAGCACATAATGCATATTAAATAGGAGCATTTCATCTGGATTCACAGTGAAAAAAGTGACTTTACTAGGTCCACGGCTTTGCAGTCCCTGTCAGGCACAGATGTCTATGGCTTAGACAGAAGTCAATCTGAATTACAGTTCAACAAAACAGGTACAGAACTCAAGAGCTAGCAATAGATTTCTTCTTTACCTGGGGCTGCCCTCACTGTGTACAACTGGTATTAGAAATCTTTCTGTCTCTTTTCTTCTCTTGGATTACTTTTCTCAGCTCAGTCCTCTAAAGGGGAGCTCCTGATTTGCTCTTAATTCTCACGAAGCTGCTCCAAAGCTGAACCCTGTGTATATCTTAGGGATAAGGAGAAAGAGAGGGGAGCCAGTTGTGCTAAAGACTGAGACATAGGAGAAAGTGGAGGTTTGTATGTTGGAGGAGCGGTAAGACAGGATGCCATGCCTTTGTGTCCATGCCTGCATCTGCTGAGGGAGGCTAAGGAAGAATGGAATTATGACTTCGTACCACAAGTCCTGATATCACAGCACTTCACAGCCTGAAGTCTTTCATACTTCTGTGATGGGCCGTAGGGAAATACGTCCCTCTGGATAACCTTTTTGTATCATATTCCAACCCTTATTTTTTTTTACCTATTTCTACAACCTCCCATCTGCTTTCACTTTGAAACTTACAATTTATGTTGTGTTTATGTCATCCCCCAGATTTTTTCTCATGACAACAAACCAGTGAGACTGTTCCTCTCCGCTCTCTGGAAATGATGGAAGATCCCACAACCCATAATGACCCTAGACCTCACTGGGGCAAACAAATTAAGAAATACCAACAGTGATTTACATACCACATTGCTATAAGTGTATGTCCAGGTTACTGGCTCAAGAAAATCTGTAGTTTGGAAACTTGTGGATGTATGCATGTATGTCCCACTAAAAGTAGTGCCTCCTGTTTATTTCCGTGGAAACTACAGCAGATACAAAGAGCACAAAACACTATTTGATAGAGCAAATTCTCAGCTTCAAAACACTACTTTCCAACACAGTCACCACCATTAGCTATGCATTTTCATCAGCTATGAAAAAGAGCCCACATGCCACACTCATAAAAATCTGCACCAGTGGAGGTGACCCACTGTTTCACAGTTGCTATGATGGCATCATCGCTAGGGAAGTGTTGCCCATGCATCTTTCGTCTTTCATTGGCCTGAACAGATGATGGAAGTCAGAAAGCTCCAAATCCAGACTACACATCGGGTGCTGTAGGACAGTCCAGCCAGGACTGGTAATGTGCTTCATGATCTTCAAATCGGCATGGGGCCTGGCATTACTGTGTTTCAAAAGAAAGGCTATCTTCTTCTCTGGCCTGACTCTGGAACTTCAAGCCTTCAGTTTCGACCACATTGAGATATAGCAGTCATAGTTGATGGCTTGTCCGGGTTCCAGGAAATTCAGAAGGGTCACCCCTTTCCTATCCCAAAAGACAGTGCACATAGCTTTATCCACTGAGGGATAAATCTTGAACTTTTTCTTTGATAGGAAATCCATATATCGCCCTTCCATGGACTGCTGTTTTGACTCTGGCTATTGGTAACACCATGTCTCATAACTGGTAACAACATAATCCAGGAAACAGTCACCTTAAGCCTTGTATTGGTTTGATAGGTCCTGACAAACTTGCATATGATGTTCTTTCTGCCCTTTCATCTCCCAGCTTGTATAAATAGTGAGGGTCACCATGACCCAGGTGCAAGACCTTGTACTTGGACTTGTTGAACCTCATGAGCTTCTCCTGGGCCCACTGCTCAAGCCTATCAAGGTCTCTGGATGGCATCCCGTCCCGCAGGTGTGTCAAACTCATTACACAGCCTGCCATCATCTGCAAACTTGCTAAGAGTGCACTCAATCTTGCTGTTGATGTCATTGATGAAGATATTAAAGAGTATCAGTCCAAGAGTACAGATGTCCAGGGTCCTCAGGTGATCATGAGTGTGATTTATGCTTACAGTGGGAGAGACATTGTTCCCATAGTCCTCAGCTTCCAAACCATTCCAAACCAATGGCTGTGTGAAGAGCAGTTGCCAGAGACGACTGAGACAAAAATCTTGTTGAGTACCTCAGCCTTCTCCTTGTCCATTGTTACCAGCCTGCCTGTACTGCTCACTAGAGGGGGTACATCCTCTTGACTTCTCTTTTCTGGTTGAGGTACCTTTAAAAGCCTTTCTTGCTTTTCTTGGCACCCTTTGTTTTCCTAAAATTCACTGTCCTGATTTTACTCTTTGTCTGAAAAGTAGGAGGCATTACTTTGAGAGCAACCCTCGTAATTTCTTTTACAACAAGCCACCTTTTGAATCATATGATAATAGTGCACATAATCAAAGGTATCTGCAACAGACGGCTTTGCAAAGCAAGGAAAAATAGGGTAAGTCTCCCCTCAACGTTGAAATTAATAAGAATATAAATCCTTAGGAACATTACCAAAGTAAATGCCAAATCACCTACTTCAAGAGCCTGGACACGGCAAAGACATGGGTGATGATGCAGAAAGTAGAATTTGTCCTTTTCGACTAACCTACTTCAATCATTGGTGCTTAATGTACCTTTATTTATTCAGATATATGTCCTGCTTCACATAGGGATTCTCAAACACTTTTGCAAATGCTACAATATAAATCATACTAATGCTTATTCTGCTTTTTCAGTGAGTTGAAGCAGCTAATGAATGAAAAACAGAGTGTGATTAACAAGCAAGGCACTTTTCCATGCAGCAACAGAGCCAGGTGGGCTACCATGTAGCCTGGGAGGAGGCTGCCAAGTAGCCTGGGAGGAGGGTGCCCCATTTGCATCCTGAGCACTGGCAGAAGCACTCGTGGCTTTTTCCACAGAGCAGATTTTTTTTTCTGAGAAAGCAAGACACTTCTGAGAAAGAGACACTTCTCTAGTCAGGCTTCCTGGCCAGCTGCATGTTATTCTGCATATCCTGGTCCCTCCTGTTTTGTAGCTGCTGCCCTGGAGCAGCAGGATACCGTGCACCCCACTCAGATCGTGGCTGCAGGAAACATGAAACCCACCATTGCCCACACGAAACCAGAGTTAGATGGGGGAGCTCTGTCCAGATGCTTCTCCCAGCAAAACTAATAGAAAAGAAAAATAGTGACCTCTGATTGCCCTCTGACTCCCTTTATGTTGTCCTCACACATATGTATTTCCTGAGTTTTGCCCACACTAGGACAGCTTTTCCACTCTCCTAATACCAATTTCTTATTAAATGTCTTCATATTTTTCAGGACTTTTACAGCAGGAAGAAACTTTTATCCACAAATCTCTGCAGCACATAGCATTTTTAAGGAGCTGCAGTAGCCTAACATTTGCATTATATTTGTATGACAAATTCTAAGAGACCGTATTACTCTTACTTTTCCAATACAACAAGCTATCTTCTCTCCACTTCATTTCTGATTCTGTCACAATGTGTTGATTACATAGTTCTTGCAACATGGGCCTGCCCCTTTGTATTTACTTGTGTTAAAAATGCTGGGTAGAAACAATAGCACCCTTTGTCTCTAGTGTGACTAAAACTGGATCCCTAGCTTTTGAAATAAAACTATTTCCTCATTTCAACTGACACAAGTGATATAATTTTCTTCTTAAGTGGTACATGCAGTTTGAACTTACAGATACAAACATTAATTTTGATCTGCTTCTGTAGGATTGGCAGGCATTTATCTCTCCTGAACTTTTGTAGTTTGCAGTTCTTTTTAATCTTTGTACAAATAGAATAACATTAAATTGGCTGGATATTCCACTGGGTCATTTGTCCACTTCAGTTTTGCTTCTACAGACTCAAATAAAAGCAAGCATCCTTGTTTATTTTTCCTGTGCATCGTAACCTATAGAAGCATCTACACTACCCCATATATCTTTAGAAGTTACACAGTAATCATATGAACTTGCCTTGCCAGACTTCATGAAGGTTATTACACTACTTGTCTGAAAAATACTCTATGTGATTCTGAAAAATAAATAGAATTTTTTTAATATTTTCTTTCTTAAGTGAGAGTGGTTTTTTTTGTTTGTTTGCCTTATTATCAAGAAACGAAAAGCAGAAATTAAGGGAAAAATACTAATAAAAAAAATTTCAACAAGGAGTACAGAATTTTCAGCTGTAGATTTGTAAGAGACTAAAACAATGTACCGATACGTCTCAACATTGGCGGCAGGAAGAGTGCAGGACTTTGCCGTCTTACGACCTTGGCAACTGGACAGTATTCACCAATCAGAAGCCTGCACCGTGGAGCCATCCAACAGTACCCAAGCCCCTTCGAGAACTTGCGAGAGCCCCCTAGAAACGCACACAGGGCATGCGCTCCACCCCCGAGTGGGGGATGGAGCGATATGATAAAAAGGGGCGCAACTGGAGGGAGAACAGGTGGGAGAGTGAGAGGGACAACGGCGAGAGCACGAGCAAGTGGGAGGACAGTGAGAGAGCAGCGGAGAC